>CM021104.1:40749553-40806310 GCA_007115665.2 Sequoiadendron giganteum | reverse complement strand
TCAATAAATAATTATTATTCATTTTTTATTTGAATTACGACTAAAGTCCTAATTGATAGGCTAATTGAAAAACATCTATAGCTTTCAAAGAGTATCAGATTTTTTGAATCTAAAACATGTGTCACATTCTATGCTTTGTATACTATAGGATTAAAAAATAACAATTGAATTTCATGAAGTTTTAACCAAGTTAAGGTGGTCAGACATACAAGTTTTTGTATTTTGAAAAAATTGTAGTAAAAAAATCATAATTAATTATTGACTTGGAAAAAAAATACAAAAAAATATGCATCACATTGGGATATGAGTCCTCTACTTATATATAAAATCTTATAAAAAACTATTATCATTTTATTGTGGTTAGGGTAGTCAGACAGACACCTACTTCTTATTTTTTCCTGAAATTTAAGTACTAGTGCATTGAAATTTCAAATTTTCACCAAATAGATTTTTTTTTTTTAAAAGCCTAGCAGTTTAGAAACTACATTCAATTTTCTACATATTCTATTCTTACATATTTTTGAAATAATATAGATAACTTATTCAAATTTTTACGTTAAGTTTCCTAACTCTGATTTTCTGATTTTTATCGCCGCTTAAGGGCCTATTTTTTGCATGATGATCCTTCACATACCCTGATGCTATATGATAATATTTAAATGATAAAAGAAACTACTATAATATGAATTGACATGAAAACTGATGAATGAAGCTACAGTGTGCAGTCGTGATATGAAATCTATTGTTGTTGTTGTTATTGCTAAAATGCTTGATGCTTGATTGCTTTCCTGTAGAGTAAGATTCCATAAACTTGGATATTTTGGATCCTTTTCCCTATTGAATGAAGTTGTATTTATAGATTTCCCGACAATAGTTTTGCACAGGGGCAGCAAATAGAGGCTTGGATTCGATTCGGAGAATTGAATGGTGAGAGATGGAGGAGATTGAGAAGATTTTGGGAATTGTCCCTACCCATGAAAACACCAAGCAAGAAGATAGGAAGGATTGATGGAAGAGGATTGAGAGATTGATTTCAAATTTGTCTCCAAATCTTCTCGTGAAAATTGAATCAATTAATTTAGACATAAATTAGATATATGATATCTAATTTGGTTTTGAGGAAATAGAGGAAATTGATTTATGTTTTAATTTAAATATTTTTTATTTATTTAAATTAGCAAAAGAGGGATAAATAATTTAATAAAACAAACTATGGAAATTGTTTATTAAATTAAAATAGAAGAATATGATAATTAAACAACAAAGTGTTAACCCTTGTTTAATTTATTTAAGTGATGTGATAGAAATAAAATAGAAGAATTGATAGTTAAATTAAACAAAGTATTTATTTTTTTTTATTTAATTGAGATGAGATAATAGTAGAATTAGAATAATTTAAATGTGAATTTAAACATGAACTATATAAATAAATATTTCTGTTTACTCAACAATAGATGAATTTAGGATAATTAATCAAATAAATTGTTTTTAATTAATCAGATTCTCCAAACCAATTTTAGGTGTATAGACTTCTCACTCAATATCTCACATTGCAAAGGGTTTATCATGGATGTCTATGGTGAATCATGGAGAAATCTAGGTTGAGGAGATGCAACTAGCCATCAAATCACACCTAAAGACTTGTTTTCAAAGTGTTTCCATCTTCCATTGTCTCTTTATCTTTAGATTTAAGGTTTGCATTCCATTTTCATTTCACTTACATTAATTTTTAATGTTGTAGGGTTTCTTGGATTGAATTCTTGAATCATTCAAACTCATGCATGTATCTTATTCTAGCACATTAGAAAAGGGTTTTGTCTTACCTCAAATTTTCCTAGTTCTTGACACACTTAGGGCTAGGGTTTATGAAAATTTCTTGTCTCTTTCAAAGTTTAAAAACCAAATAGGGGTTTGACCAAGGAAAAAACCACATTAGAAACCAAAATATATTATATTTTGCAGGTGATTTTGCATATCTGAACTCAGATTTTGGTGAAAAAGCAGAGTGCAAACTATAGGCTTTCGACTCCACTTTTAGATTTCTTGAAAAGATAAAAGGGACTAGGTCACCAATAGTGGTGACTTAGTCCCATTATAGGGTTCCATCAAGGATTTCAGAAGATTTGAGTACCTAGTTGGCTAGAACAGAGCCCAGAGCAGTTTGCCAAGATAGGAACTAAGTCACCCAGTCTGGCGTAAGTGTCCCGGTGGGCATAAAAGTCATATTTTCCAAAATTTCTAAGGCTCCTATAATCTCCACTTTATTCTTCATCAGTTTCTAGGTGCACTTGTTTTATCTATTTTGATATCTTGCCTTGTATAGTCTCTATTTTATCCTTTTGCATAACATCATGTGTTTTCAAACAATAAAGATTTCATTAGTTTATGTTCAATAGTTAGTCTCATTTATCTAATTATAACATTTACAATACTTCATATAAGAATTTCAATCATATATAACCCTAATATTGAATGAATCCCAAGTTTTATGTGTGTAAAGGGAGATCTTTGTCCTTCTAGGTGAAAACCCTAGAAACCCTTGGGGAACCCTCCTTTTACCCCGAAAATTTGTAGTTCATTTTGGTGAAATTGCATTTAGAAACATCTTACTTTTGATTTATCTTGCATTTGCATCCTAGGAACCTCTTCTATTAGCACTGCCTTGCATGTTGTTGTTTAAAGTTACATCCTAGGTTTTCATATTTTGCATTAGTGAAAAAGTTTATTTTTGCATCTCGTTTACTTGAAAAATAGAGAAATTCAGCACATAATCCTTAGATCTGCACTTTACCTTCCATAATACATCATTCTTTCTTAGAAAACCCAGAAAAAAGTCAAAAATACCCCTACTATGACTAATTTTCCACCTTGGGTGACTTAGTCCCAGTGCTTAGTTTTCATCAATGTTTTTGGCATTTCTTTGTCAGTTTCTGAAATTTAGTTTGTTTGAGTAGATTCTTTGTTTACATTCAGTTACTTTATTTTATATGGTTCTAATTAGCATAAGCATATTTTACTTTAATGGCATTATGAATAGCATTAGATCTTTGCAAGTTTTGTTTTCAGCATTAGTTTCTAGTTCGTTTAAAGAAAATTTGTTATAACATGAAGAAAAAATCTTAGAAACATCACATGAAACAATGCACACACTTCTTCACTATAGGAAAATCATATATCCAAACCTTTTAATAGTGATGACTTTGATAAGTTATATGAAGCTCTACAAGGCTTCCTCTCACTAAGTTCTTCCACTAAGGTTTGTGATGACAAACCCAAACCACCCACCGATAACCTATATCCCAAAGCTTTTAGTTGTGATGTTCTGGCTATGTTAGATTATTATCTTCAAGAATTCATCTCACCTAACTCATCCACTAAGGTTTTTTGTTAGCAACCTCAAACAAAATATGTCAATGTAACTCAACCTCGATTTGCTCTCTACCCACCTTCCCATAAACCTCAAACTCCATCTAAACCTAAATTTACCCTTTACCCACCCAAGCATGATGTTATTTCTCATACTCACTACACTATAAATAATCCACACCCCAAACAAGCAACCTCAACACCCTTACCATTACCCAATCCCATCTTACCCTTGGCCCCTCTTTTAAACTCACAAATTAGGGAGTATGATCTCATTGAACAACTTAAAAATACTCCTGCCACGATATCCCTTTGGGATATTCTTCAAAACTCCCCTAACTATCATTCTAGGCTTCAAACCGCATTGCAACAGATAGTGGTCCCTCTCGATATGAATGCTAATGATGTGTCAGATCTAATACAAGAAATGAACACTACCAATGTAGACATTACCTTCTACCAACATGAGCTCCCTTCATTAGAATTAAGAAAGAAAAATTAAGCCTTTATTATAGTATCCCAATATGATTGGATAGGCATCAAACTGACCCTCATTGACAATGGCTCTGCCCTTAATGTGTGTAGTGTGAAACTCCTTTATAGGTTGTATATAGATAGATCACAAATTTCCTTATCCATTAGAGGATTTGACAATGTTACAAATCAACTGCTTGGCCTCATTACTTTACCTATTACCATCAAAATGCTACACTACAAACTCCTATTCATGTCATTCCCTATGACCTTTCCTATAATATCCTCTTGGGAAGACCATGGATTCATGAGATGCACGCAACTTACCCTCGACCCTTCATCACAAAATGAAATATTTCTATAATAAAAAAATATATTAAATTGACATAAACCTCGAGCATGATAATTTCTTACAACTTGAAAAGGTAACATCAAGTCCTCTCAACACATTAATTCCCACCTCCAACATCGCCCCTTTTGAGAAGAATCAAAGTCTAACCTACTTGGTGATGATTGGGACTCATTATAATTCACACCTTCATTTATGGGTGAGTATATTGTCACATGAAAAGAGGATGACAAACAAGAACTACCAAAAATCCTCTCCACCCAGAATGACGAAAAACCTTCCCACACATCTACCTCATATCCTTTAGGATAAAATGCAACATATACAACAAATTTTGATGAGATAGATTACCAACAACTACCTAACCCACAAGAAATGGAAAGACTTTATGGATGGGGTAACGATCTTGTAAAAAAATTAGGCTACAATGGTTAATGGTGTTGAAAGCATAAGCAAGTCATTCATGTTCCCATTGAACCTAATATACAGGAAACTAAGACCAATCTAGAGTTTTATTTTTCTAAACCCACAAAATAAAATTAATGGGCATCTCTCAACATCAACACTATTACATGTGCACCAAGAATCAATCTCATGCTCAAACATCCTAAATTCCTTGATATGGATTCCCCACCATTCAATTATGTTAATGATGATGAAGATTTGAAACACTTGTTAGGTGCTTCAGATAATATTCCTATCTCCAAGATAAATGCCTCTTGTGCTATGATAAGTTTTGAGCTTAACATCATTGACATTAATAAAAATCCCACAAGCACAGAACCATCTAATCTAGAATTTCCTAAGTCAAATATACTCCCCTTGGGTGATACCACTAGCATACCAATCGACATAGATGATAAAGAAAAAATCATTAAAATTGGGAATTACCTTGATGATGAAGAACAAGAGGATCTTGCAACCTTGCTTCATGATTTTCCTGAACTATTTTCTTGGAAATATTCTGATATGCCAGGAATAGATCTAAAGATAGTTATTCATAACATTGTTCTTGCTGAAAATGCTAAGCCCATTTGCCAAAATATACGAAAGATGAACCCTAAGATAGCCTTGCATGTTAAATGAGAACTTGAAAAACTCCTTGATCCAGGTTTCATTCGACCTATTGATTATTCTCCTTGGATATAAAGCATTGTCGCAGTTGCTATACCTGATAATCATGTTAGGTGTAATACCCCTTCATTTTGTTTCTTGTTCAAGTTACTTTATGTTATGTTTGGTTCCAGTTACTTTGATACTGGATACATTTTGTTATGATGTTTTGATCGCTACTATTGAGCGACAACTATTATTGTGGGATGTAGTTATTTGATTATTGTTTCACATGCATTATGGATTAATGATGTTATAGAGTTAACATGAGATGTTATTATGAGATTACTGGATTATGATGGAAGTGTCAGTGTCGATGAGTGTATTGGTGAAGAGGACGATTTCGCATCACTCGCTTGCGAGTGCCCTGCGAATCCGTAATTCCTTCTTCACAGTGTGTATTATATGCTGGATATATTATATGATGTTGTTTACTTGGTTGCAAGATTGCAGGTACATGACATCGACTCCACCTGGTTTCACAGGTTTGAGCGTGTCGATCCAACGGTTAAGTTGAACGGGAGATAGTAGCTAGGTAGCATATGTCAAGTTTACACCCTAGCCTTAGTGTGTCGTCAGTTGTGTATGTCGAGTCATTGTCTGTCTTGTTTTAATGTTATTTAATTCTGAAGGATTATTGATTTGGAAATAGATATTTAGAATAATTGTATTTAAATCATGTTGATGGTCATTTAATTTAAATAATGCAATGTGGATAAAAGTTTATATTTAAATTAATTATTTATATTTAATTTATTTAATTAATTAAATTTAATCCATGGGGGTTGAATTTAGTTATTAAATAATTAAATTAATTAATTAAACGTGATGCAAGAGAATGAAAGGAAATAAAAGAATTGAAATTAATTTTGGAATTTAATTTAGACATGTGGGAATTAAATTGAAAATTGTAATTAAATGTTTATTTGAGAAATTAGTTGCAAATTTGGAAATTAATTTATTATTTCAAATTGCATTTTAAATTGAAAGTGGATTTTCAAAAATTGAAATTGAAATATCTAATTTGCATGTAATGTGAATTAGGGTTGTAAAAATTGAAATTGAAATATATAATTTGCATGTAATGTGAATTAGGGTTGTAAAAATTGAAATATCTAATTTGCATGTAATGTGAATTAGGTTTGTATTAGGTATTTCTGATTTATAAAGAATACATGTTTTAATTTTAGGGCAGAAAGTTTTTAGAAAAATACATTTTTACAGCAGAGAAGAAATTTTGGAAAATTTTCACAAGGGTTTGAAGAAAGTTTGATTGTAGAATTGATTGAAAGAAAGATTTTTTGCATTTGTTGGATTTTGGATTGGATTCATTGGAGGATTGAAGAAAATTCAGGAAATCTTTGGAGGAGGCTTGCATCAGAAATTCATCTCTTCCTGTAGCTTCTTGTACCAGGTTTTCCTCTTTGTGTTTTATTGTTCTTGATTGTTTTCTTTAAAATAGTAATGATTAAAGATCTGTTTGTTAAATCTATTTTAAAAAATAAATTTGATATTAAAAGAAAAAAATTAAATAAATTTACAGCCTTTGCTTGTGAAAATTGTGAAAACCTTAGTTGAATTTAAATTATTTGGGGAAATAGATTTTGTTGTTATTGGAAATCAAACATAGAGATTGAACAATGCATTTATAATGTTTTTAGAAAATGAAACCTTCTCGTTTATTATTAAAAAATCAATTTAAAAAATTCAAGTGGATAGCTATATTTTTTCTCATGGTAAAATGGAACTGCTATGTCAGCTTCTATAACTTCATTTACACAAACTGGTTGTCGTGAAATTTAAAGGGTTTTTGCATTTTGAAATTTTTCTTATCTCTGTCAAAAAATCGCAAATACCTAGATCGTAGTTTTTGAGTTATGCTTGAAACATGAGACTACTGTTAAGTTATTTTCCCATGACTACTATGCAAGCATGACACTCTATCTAGGACAACTGTTGTTAATTGTTTTATGTGTATGGTTATTTGAACATACTTGATCTACTTTATGTCTGGAAGCAATGTGACCTATGTCAGTGATGTTTGATTTGTACTTGTGTTGTACTTGAGTTGAACTGGATTTGTACTTATTGATGGCATTTATTTGGTTATGTCAGTATGAGTCAGTATGATTCTGCCTTTGGTTAGTGGTTGTAGATCTTTTTCCATGTTACTTTGTTACTATCTCCTAGCATGGGGGGTGGGCCTTCGGGTACCACATTGGTAGGGTGGAACATGCACCAAAACTGTTGGGTCCCCATCGATCTTCAGTACTTGGTGGCGAGACATCCAGATGGACAGCTCGCGGTTCTTGTTGTAATTCCTTGCATTGTAATATTTTAACTTGTATAAGTTATTTTATCCCTCTTATGTTTATGAGGTGGAATTTTGTAATTGTAACCTTGAGTACTATTGCCTCATTCTGGGAATGAGTGATGTAACTATTGGATTAAGATAATGTTTATGAGATTGTATCTTGGTTGATTATCTTATTATGTTATGTGGTATTCTTATGATGTATGATGGTTATTTCATAAAGTTCATAAGGCTATGGTTATATGTAATATGTATGTGTGGGTTTAAGTAATCCTAACCTTGTAGTCTTAGAGGTTGTTGTTAATTAGTAAGTGAATGTGTATGTTAAATGCACTTTATAAAAAAAAATTGGTTCGCTTATGATGTTAATTGCAAATTCCTTTAAGGTTACTTGGTAAAGCATTACATTAGATATGCATGGATTTTCAAGACTTGAACAAAGCCTCCTTAAAGGATGATTTTCCTCTTCCTAACATTGACATGATAGTGGATTCAATTATTGGACATGCTTTGTTGTCCTTTATGGATGGATTTTCTAGATATAATCAAATCTTCATCAACCCACAAGATCAATACAAGACGATCTTTACATCCAATTGGGGAACATTTTGTTGGGTTATGATGCCTTTTGGATTAAAGAATGCAGGTGCTACTTATCAACAAGCAATGAAATTAATATTTCATGATTATATACATAAAATCTTAGAAGATTATGTTGATGACATTCTAGCTAAATCCTTAACCCAACAAGACAATGTGAATGTTCTTCGACAAATCTTCGAGCGCATGCGTAAGTATACCATGCGCTTAAATCTGAAAAAGTGTGTCTTTGGAGTGGATAGCGGTAAAATTTTAGGGTTTATCATATCACATAGAGGAATTTAGGTGGATACGAAGAAAATTGATGGTATAATTAACATGCCACCTCCTCGCAACATTTCCCAATTGCGCACATTACAAGGAAGGATTTAAGGCATCCATCATTTTGTCACTTCCTTAGCTAATCGCACATTACCTTTTACACACCTCCTCATAAAGAATATGAATTTTGATTGGAATGATGATTGTAAATATGTCTTCGAGAGTTTGAAAGAGTATCTTGCAAATCCACCTATTTTACAACTTGATATACCAAACAAACCCTTCATCCTTTATATTGCAGCTTCTGCCCATGCTCTTGCTACATTGTTGGCCCAACAAGATGACAATGGAAAAGAGAATCCTATTTATTACATCAATTGAACTCTCATAGGTGATGAAACTCGCTACACAACAATCGAAAAACAATGTTTGGCTCTTGTATTCACTACTAGTAAGTTGCAACATCATTTACTAAACACATAAATACAAGTAATGACAAAGTTTGATCCTCTAAAATAGATTTCCAATAAAATAGACCTTTCAGGACATCTTTCTAAATGGGTAATGTTGTTGATTGAGTTTGACCTTAAGTTTATTTCCCAGAAAAAAATCAAAGGCCAAGCCTTAACCGACCACTTAGTCGATTCTCCTTCGCCTTTAGCATTACCTAGTAGCAATGACTCTTTTCTTGATGATAGTGTGTTGACCATATAGCTTCCTACATGGGAATTGTACTTTGATGGATCCAAGTGTTGAACATGCTATGGTGCTAGAGTTATATTAATTCCACTTTTAGGTAAGCCTATTCCCTTGTTGTATCACCTCAATTTCCTATGTACGAATAACACAGCTGAGTATGAAGCATTAATTATTGGATTGTGTGCTACTTTAGTCATGGGAATCAAAGATATTAAGATTTATTGTGATTCACAATTAGTGATCAAACAGGTCTCTATCAAACTAAAAATGATAAATTATTGCAATATAAGGATCTCGTACTAACTTTGTTAGAGTAGTTTGAATAATTCACCATTGATAACATCCCTTGAAAAGATAATCGACATGCGGATGCTATGGCTAGTGCAGATTCTCTTATATCTCCTTTAGATCCTTTCAAAAAATTCATCTTTACCATCCACCCAATCATGAAACCCTCAATCAATGACAAATCTGATGATGTCCTCCCAAAATTCCTGGATAATTTGTGTGAATGGTATGATGCCATATATAACTATTGAAAATATGGTACCATTCCCGAGCCTATGGCCAAAAACACCCGCATTCGCCTAAAAAAGTTAGCCACTAAGTACGTAATCCTTGCTGATACGTTCTATAGAAGATCCTTTGATGGAATTCTCCTGCGATGTATCAAGGATTCTGAAATTCATATTACCCTCAAACAAGCCCATTCTGGCACTTGTGGAGGTTATTTTGGAGGAAAACATTTAGTGCAAAAACTCCTTCATATGGGTTACTATTGGAAAAATATGGAAAAAAGACTGTTATGTGTATGTTAAACGATGTCAAAAATGTCAAGAACATAGTAATTTGATTCATGCTCCTACTTCTGAGCTCCATGCCCAAATCCCTATTTGATCATTCTCTATGTGGGGATTGGATCTAATTGGAAAAATTTCACCAGCTTCTTCCATTGGACACACGTTTATCATTACAACCACTTATTATTTCACTAAATGGGTTGAAGCTATCCCTCTCTGGTCTACAACTACTGATGTGATATGTCATTTCCTATTGGAACACATCATAGCTCGCTTTGGACTTCATTTTGCATTAGTTTTAGACAATGGCACACCATTTAAAAATAATGATGTGAAGAAGTTCCTAGAGACCTTTCATATTCAACATTGCTTTTCAACACCTTACTACCCACAATCTAATGGTCAAGCTGAAAGCACTAATAAAATATTTGAAAAAATCCTTATGAAAATTGTCAATCTCAATCACAAAGATTGGCACATGCAATTGCAATATGCGTTATGGGCCTATCACACAAGTGTTCACTTTTCTATAGGAAATAAACCTTTCAACCTTGTTTACGGTACCGAGGTTATCATACCTTTGGAGTTATAAATCCCCACATTGTGGATTTCTCTCCAAGGCCTTGTCGATAATGACACCTATGCACAACAACGATTACACCAACTTGAAATGCTCGATGAACAATGCATTAACACTCTCGAGCATCTTCAAGCTTACACTAAACAATTACAACACAAACATGATACTGGTGTCATTCCTCAAACATTCAACAAGGGTGATTTAGCTTTATATGAAAATCAGGGAAACACTACAGTCGATTACACTGAAAAAGACAAGTCTAGTCCTAATTGGTTAGGCCCCTATGTGGTCAATACAAATTATGGATCTGGCGCCTACACCTTAACAAAGCGAGATGAAAATCCTCTTAAAGAACCTATCAATGCCGCACATTTGCATAGGTATTATGTCTAATCCCCTTTTGAATGGTATGAGTTATAAAGTAGTGTTGTTAGAGCTATTGGATTATATGCTATATGCTTTCTCATTGCTTTGTTCTTGAAAAATTGTTATGTATGTGTCTTGAACACTAAAGTGATTATTTAATTCATTTTATAATTTCTTTAGGTTTCATACTATTCAAAAATTTCTTCTTTTGTGTTATGTTTCTTTAAAATCATAAGTGCATAACATATTTAATATTTATGTTGTATCTAAAAGAAGCTCTAATATGTTTTAGTTAGATCACATAAAGTTTTATTAAATCATGAAGACATTAATTAAATAATCTTACAAAGGCTATTTAATTAAAAACATTGTCATTTAACATCCACACATTAAACCAAAACATATAACATCAAAAATGCATACATATATATATCATAATTTTTTTGTACATGCCATCATAGTATACAATGTTACTGAGGACTGTGATTACTAGATCCCTCGAGATATGGTATTCGTGCTGCATCAGTAGCCAAATGTTAGGAAACAGTCATGTGTGATCGTGATCCACTGAATCTGGTCGCAAACTTCATCCCCTCCATCTGTGCAAGTGCCACCCGATGCTCTTCTGCTATCTAATCCCTCTCTACCTATAGCCATGTCACCTCTCTCTCTAGTCTCTCAAACTCTACCAGAGTCTATGATGACTGTGCCTTTGATGCAGTCCTAGCTCAGTGGACTTGTCTTCTCAAGTTCTCATACGTTGCTCGTAGTCTCGTGAAGGGTCTCAGTGACTCTAGATCTCACTCCACAATAGGTGGGGGCATGTAATTCGAGTCCATCTCCTCATCAAAAGATGTTGGCACTATCTCTACAATTTCCTAATGGTAAAGATCTCACCAATTATCCATGGGCCCTGTAAGATAGAAACAAAACATAATTAGTACCCATCATGATATATATATATATATATATATATGCATAAGGTAATACATCAAAATATTTAGTCATATGATTGGGTGAGGTCTCTCCCCACTCATATTGGTCCTCAATTTTTGCCTCATCACTCTCACTCAGGGGTGACTTCTCATCCTCATCCTCCTCCTCTCCCTCTTGTCCATCATAAGCTGGATCTACATCCTCATCATACTCCTCATCCATAATGTTGGTAAATGTCCGCAAACCTATAACATGTCTCCTTGGCTCTATCCTCTCTCTCATCTCCCTCATCTAGTAATGGTCCCATATCTCCTATGGTCTCATCAATTAGAAACACAGGCACTGGTCATGATTTTGTCCACCACTCCTCATGATCCCATGTGGCACCAATGCCATTTGTGTCAAAGACTGGTGGCTGATGGTTCATCTAGCGTGAACCATGCTATATCACTAGGTCTTCAGACACTCCGCACTAACCTCCTGAAGATGACTATGCCTTGGGTGGTCTCTGAATCTATCCAAACTATCACATGACTCAGTCATAGTGGAAGGGACATACTATTTGATCATGCCACCCAACCAAAAATCTATCCAACTAAAGTCTCCTCACCTATTTCATATAGTCTGGCCACTGTAGTATAAGTTGATATGGTCTCCACAAGATCTCATCCTCCTCTAGTCGGTCAAACCTCACTCTCCAAAAGTGAAAATCTCCATACTACCATAATTGTCGAAGAGGATAATAGAAAGCCTGAGGATACCCAACTACTGTAGGACATGGGAGGCTAGTAGGCCTAGTGTAGGTGATATTCCCTAGGCATCAAACCTGTAGAAGCATACAGTGCACCATAATGTATACCTGTCGAAATATAAATCACCCCAAATCATAGTATAAGTGTGCAAGGATGCAATGTGCCTAGGCATACACTGTCTTGTGCTCCGCCATCCCACGTATCAGATGCACTACCCGACCCTCAAGGTGTGCTGCTCATCCACCTAGAAGGAGTACCAATGCAATGGTATGGACCATAATCCGTCTCACCATTAGTGCTCATGAATAAAGTAACAGTGCCAGGTCAATTTGTCCTAACACCCTATCATCGTGAACTAGTCCATCAAGGTAGTACTGCATATTTGGCCACTGCTCGTGAAAGGTACGATCCCTCTGGAAGCACACCCACTCCCCCTGAATAGGAACATATAGTATGCAATGCACATCCTCCAAGGTGATAGTCATCTATCTAGTAGGAAGGTGGAAGGTGCATGTATCCATATTCCATTGCTCACACAATGCCATCAGCATAGCATCATGGTGCCTCATGGGGGCATGAGGTAAGCCCAATAAATACCTACCTCTTGCAAGTGCTTTGTGTTTGCTACTGACAAAGCTAGGGCTAGATCTCTCAAAAAGCTCAGTTGTCTCCCACCCAAATGCTAACACGATCAGGTGGGTACCTACCAAATACATCAAAATATGCTCTCTAAATCAATCAATATCTTCAATTTTACTCTAATTCATCATGCAAGTGTACTAATGTTGTTCTAGTGTGCTTTCTATAAGACCCTAGACACTTTGCGAAGAAACGAGACACTTTGTGAACAAAAGGGACACTTTGAAAACTTTTTTTCCAAGATCCTAAATTAAACTAGATATGCATATAAATCATTCTATAATTGAAAAATCACAAAGCAAAGGTAGAAAAATCAACTCACCTCATGATGCCGCTCACCGAATGCCACCTGGTCTCGCAACACATCCAATCTAGTAGGTGGAAAATCTCATGTGCTTGACATCTTTCACTATCTCCTCATCACCCTCGTGCTACACAAAGGTAAATGAACAAGTAAGTGACAATTTACATCATTTTCATTCTTTTTAATCTTTCTCATTTTCATGTAAGAACATTTGTACTTTTACCATTTTAGACCTATTAGTGTGCTTCTCATTCAAAACAACATACTGGGTGCTAGCAAACTCCATTTTTGATGTTGTTTGTTGCGTCAAAATCATATTTCCACACCCTACATCACCACTCACCTATTGTTATGTGGCATGGTACTTGGAAATTCCCTCTGATATGCATGTCCTCATTCGATATGGCTAGATTTCTACCTTGATTCCACCTTCATAAAGCAATCGGAATCAAGGGGGGGGCATACATCTACCCTCGAATATGATTTCTAGGAATTGGATAAGAAGATTTTTGGACTACTAATGATTTTTTCTTGCAGGATGTGGTTCCTAACATTGTGGTTTTGCAAATAACTACACTGGGGCCTTCGTTCTCCCACCTTTGAATGAGTATCCTTTTATGAAAACAAAGTGCATTGTTTAGAGTCCTTTAGCTTACATATGCACGTAGAGTCATATGGGTGCTAAAGTGGGGGCTAAATGTGTTGCCAAAAATTGTGTACCATTGAAGAAAAGGACAATTTTGTGCCTAATTTGATCCTAATTTAGACACCCTTGCATCAATCACCCTCCTAAACCAACATTTATAGGCCCCTAAGACTCATTATATTTGACTTTGAGGCCTATTTTACCTAAGGAATCATACAAGTCTTGAAAAACAACATCAAAATCACTCAAATATCATCAATTCCACCTCAAAGACCCCTGGTGAGACTAAGTCACCCAAGGTGGTGACTTAGTCCTTTTTAGGGTTATTTACATTTTTGAGCGGGAAAATGTTTGACGCTAAAAATTCCCAATGGGTGTTGGCCTCTTAGGTCAAAATAACCTACAATTAGGTATTTTTGCTTATAAATACATGTTTTTAGGTCATTTTCAGGACCTTTTATTCATTTTTCACAAGCAATCTCAAGAATCAAGTGTTGAACATCTTCCACAAGAAGATTCATCTCTCTATCTACATCAAAGTCGAAGCTTAGGGCAGAAAATTAAGGTTTTCCAGGTCTTCAAGCTCACTTTTCACTCAAGATTTCACATTGCAAAGGATTGATTATGGATGCATATGGAGAATCATGGAGAAATCTAGGTTGAGGAGGTGCAACTAGCCACCAAATCACACCAAAAGACTTGTTTTCAAAGTGATTCCATCTTCCATTATCTCTCTATCTTCAAATTTAAGGCTTGCATTTCATTTTCCCTTCACTTACATTCATTTGTAATGTTGTAGGGTTTCTTGGATTGAAGTCTTACATCATTCAAATCTCATGCATGCATCTTATTCTAGCACATTATAATAGGGTTTTGTCTTACTTTAGATTTTCCTAGTTCTAGACACACTTAGGGCTAAGGTTTATGCAAATTTCTTGTCTCTTTCAAAGTTTAAATACCAACTAGGGGTTTGACCAAGGCAAACCCCACATTAGATACCAAAATATACTCTGTTTTACAGGTGATTTTGTAGATCTGAACCCGGATTTCAATGAAGAAGCAAACTGTAGACAATGGGCTTCTGACTCCACTTTCAGATTTCTTGGAAAGGTAAAAGGGACTAAGTCGCCAATAGTGGCGACTTAGTCCCATTGTAGGATTTTTTCAGGGATTTTGATAGATTTGAGTACCTTGTTGGCTAGAACGGAGCTAGTTGCAGTTTTCCTGGACTAGGATTGAGTTGCCCAGTCTAGCATAAGTGTCCCAATTGGCATAAAAGTTAGATTTTCTAGATTTCTAGAGGTTTCTGCAACCTCCACTTCAGTCCTCATCAATTTCTAGGTGTACTTGTTTTATCTATTCTTTTATCTTTCCTTGTATAGTCTTCATTTTATCCTTCTTGTATAACATCATATGTTTCAAACAATGTAGATTTCATTGGCTTGCATTCAATAGTTAGTTTCATTTATCATATTATTGCATTTAGAATACTTCATATAGGCATATCAATCACATTCAACCCCTAATATTGAATGAAACCCAAGTTTTATGTGCATAAAGGGAGATTTCCATCCTTCTAGGTGAAAACCCTAGAAACCCTTGGGAAACCCTCCTTTTACCCCTAAAATTTGTGGTTCACCAAGTAAGAGACCTATTTTGAGCAACTAACCAAAGGAAAAAGTTGCACTTAGGCCAAGAGAACATAAACCAAACATGTTTCCACCAAGGGACTTCATCCTCCCCATATTTCCTTTGATCTAGTTCCTAATAACCAACCGCCACCAAGTAAGCCCCTTTTAGATCAGGAGCCCAAACCAAGATATGCCTCCTCTGCAAAGAGCTACAAGCCCTAATAGCTAAAATCCGAGACAATTTAGCATGATCTACTTCAAAGCCCCTGGAGGCTGGACAAGTGGCGCTCTTTCCAGTCAAGCACCTCCACATAACGCAAATTCTTTGCAACCTTGAAACCACTCATCTTCACCCAACTGACCTCCTGAAACCGCAAGCCAAGATTTTGTAAATGACAAACAACTTCATCATCTAAATGATCATCATTAGAAAAATAAATTCATGCATTCAATTTCACAATAGGAAACACCATTGAATTTGTATGATAAAAATAGTTTAGTTGACATTTTTTAGGATAATCGCAAATCTAGTTTTTTGTACTAGACATGATGATTATGGATAAAAATATGAGAAATAATTACAATAAATAATTGAGCTAATAGGTGACCATAATTAGAGATCATAACCTAGTTATATTTGTAAGAGTTGGTATAGAATACTCTATTCCATGCAAAATTTGGGTGAAGATTCTAGCCACCCAAGATCTAAGAATTTCTACAAAAGTTCAAGAGAGATCAGATACGAGAGAATAATGTTATTCTAACAAAGGATGCAAATGATAGATTACAATTGGATTTATTCCCAAATGAGAAGATAAGAACTTGCAAATGCCACTTTTAGAGAAAATTTTAAAGAGAGAAAAGAATAGTATAGAATATATCACCCACCATAGAGAGAATGAACACAAGATGCATGTGGAGAAAATCCTTTTTATTTATAAAGCCCACCCCCGAACACTAAAACCCTTATATTATTTAGCAAATAAAAATTCATAATACAAGTATCTATTGTAATATGGAGATCAAGACTCATCTCTAGCACATGCTCTTCAACTTTTCACTCAACATACAATATCTAATTTTCTTATAAACATGTCACATCTCACACATACAATGATATATCCACTTATGTTATATTACAATGAATAACAAGTAATAACATGTGTATACTATGCCTCATGTATGGTGGAATCTTGGTAGCATTATAATAGAGTAACCTTGATCAAACCTATACCTTCTCTCTCAATTACCTTGGAATGCGTTAATATATAGGAAAAGTCATCCAAAAAACCTAAGCAATTTTTGAAAACCATTAAATGTTTAGATGATTAATCCACTCCACATGTGCTTGCAACTATCACATGAGCATCTCATGCTACCTATTCCATGACCTTTGGAGATACACACATGAAACTATATTTGTAACAATAATCCTAACCCAAATTAGGATATTGTTCAAAGAGGACTTGCAAGGTGAATAGCACATCTAATCCTAACAAAATGAGGGCTTCTTTTGAAGATAAATTAAGGATGTGAATGACACATAAAAGTAACTCGCAAAAAGTAAAGACTAAATAATATAAAAATGATGAATTTTTAAATAAGAAATAAAAAATTAGCAAGTGATTAGATATGTAAATAAATTAGCAAATAAAACCTTAGATGCAAAAATGAGGGTGGATAAAATGAGATTAAGGGAAGATCACATGGCAGAAAGAAAAACCTTGAAGGAGGTATATGCACAAGCAAAGGGAATCCAATATAAACATGTAATTATAAAATAAGACCTAAAATTATAATATGAGGATAAACCCTAAGGCTAAAATCCTAGGCCATGTAGGAATGTTAGGTTCACCAATTTATGTGGGGAAATAACACCTCTTACATAAACATTTTATGCCAAATAATTAAACAATCATGAAGTCATTGGATAAAACGTTATGACGAGAATAAAAAATATAGAACTAATTATGAATCTTAAATAAATGAAATATAAATTTAGTGTGATTTTTTATGGTGGAATATGTTGTTGAAGATGTCAAGAATTGGTTTGCCAATGTGTTGGATTTTTTTTCAGATTTCAGTTAAACAAACACCTTACAATTTGTAGAAGCAATGATCTTTGATGTGGTTTTGATCCTTCCTTATATATGTCCATTGGTATGCAAAACTAAACTAGCTAAAATCTAATAATCAGAATTGACTGAGCTCGCCTTGTTGTAGATGTGTCTAAAGTGGGGCGTTGTCCATACACACATCATTTAAGAACTTATTAAGTGAATGTTCTAGTCAAATAATATCATAGATGGATGGATTTAATATCAATGAACCAAAATAAAAAATGATAGAAAAACACAAAAAGATGCCTAAAATTATATATGTCAATATATACTTTCATAATACTATTATATAATTATCATGAGTTCTCTCTAATAATTCTTTTCATAATGCTTTATAATTTTCAAATGAATAAAAATATATTTCAATATAAATTCAGACCCACAACAACTTATCAAAAGATCCATAATAATTTAATTTAAATTTAAGATTTTAAAAGTTTGAAAATCATTTTATATTATTATTATTTATTTGCTGCCTGCAATTTCCTGTAAGCTTGCTACAAATATTTATTATGAATTGCAGATCTTTTCAAAGCTGGAAACACAAGACCATAAAAGACGTTGATCCAAACAATGAAAATATAAATTATAGATTTTGATTACACCACTCTTCTCGATCTATACACCTGCCTTCACAGGAGGAAGCCAACAAACATACTTTTTTGAATACAAATCTTTCTAATATCTTCACACCCAATTATTTGTTTTGTCCTTTCAATAACAGAGCCATTAAAACTGGTCCTAAAAACTGATCTTCCTCTATCATTGTGTTTTGTTTATGTGTGTTTGGTGGGTGGTATACACACTGCTGTTATGTTTATCCTGTTATGACGTAGTACGGTGCATTATGATATAAACAAGGAGCTTCTTTAGATGGATATGGAAATATGAGTCACTACAACAGAAATCAATATTAAAATGACAGAAGAAAGGTAGAAAATGAAAGGCAGGCTGCAACTGCTTTAAATACTCAAAGAAAAATTCATGAGAAGTGCCACCACATAAAACATCTTTCATTGACAACCATTTACTTAAAAAATGAAAAGGTTCGATTACAACAATTCTTGGACATTGTGTTACGACATGTTGTCAAGGTGGGTCATATTGGCTTTCAGAGACAACAGTGGAAGAAATTAGGTGGCATGTATATGGGTGTTTGGTTACGAGACACTCTACTAGATTGGTGTCATGTGTCTTCCATGCTTTTGTAATGTAGTTCTCACCTTAGTATTTCTCCTTTTTGAATTGGAGATATCATCACTAATTTATAAAGTAACAAGAGCTTGAGGTAGTGAAGTTCATGTCAAAAGTTAGTGGGACAAAAGTTTTGGTTTTTGTCTAATTTGTTTGCTAGGACATAGCAAATTGGAGGTTCAATCAGACTTACCTGATCTGTCAATGTGTACTTGGATTTGTCTAACCTAAAAAGATGCACTTGGAGCTATCTGACCCACAAGAACACAGTTGGGCCTTTTTGATCCACAAATGGATATGTATTTATGCAATCCACAACATGCAGTTTGATGGAAGGTCTACTTGACCATGTTTGACTCACACTTTGATGAAAGGTCTACTTGAGCATGCTTGACCCACATGTCTACAAAAATCAGCAAAGTTGCATAAGGAAGTTCCAAAAACATATTTGGAATTTACAAGGAACATGAAGTTATTTGACCCACAATCTACAAGGAAGTTGTCCTCATTAGATCCGCATTATATCGGGTTAAAGAAACATTATTTGCAAATATTTTTTGTCGAAGGTTGAAGCTTGGTTATGAACTAATCGCAAGTTTTTTATGTTCTAAGAACCTTTGAAGCTTTTGAATCTCTTTACTTGACACTACTTTCTTTGTTGTTATGAATAATTACGATGTCATTTTAATTGGGGGAAGTCAAGTAACATGAAACCCCATGAGGACTTTGTAGTATTATTAGAACTTGCAAATTGCTTGATCATTTTTATTCAAGTTCCTTTTTGACAATTAAAGTTGAAGCCAAAACCTCTCTGAGATTGGGGTAGTTTTGAACACTTGAATAACTTTCGACTTTGAAATAAGTTTTGATTATACACAAATGTGAATACATAAATGAATTCTTTTGAGGGTTTCTTTGGATGTGAAAACTAGCTAAACATTAGTTCCTATCGTGGTTGATGATGGATGGTCAGTTTAATGCAAAGAGTGATGATCATATCACATACATCATAATGGATATTGTGCTTCTGACACCTTTTAGAGATCTTGTGGGTATGAAAATGAATGAATGTGAGAGAATTGGTCTTGGCAATTTAATTTCTTTCAATTTTACACTTAAAAAATATAACTTAAGTACTTGAGAAATGACAAAAGAGAGAGGATGATGGATTGTTGAAATGTAATAAGATTATTTCTAATTTGTCTCAACAAAAGATATTATAGTATTGGCTATAACTTTAATACACACCTAGCACAAAATAATTCTTTACTGTAAATGAATAGCAAAGAATAAAGAAATCATTTATTGTGTTGCAACTGAATTATAATGTTACATAACTTTGTAACTTAGATGAGTAGATGATGCAAACTTTGCATGTGACACAATCGATACAAAACTGGTAATGGTGTCATGGATGGGTAAAACTAAGTATTAAATTTTCTCTAGCTTGTTGCAAAAGTGACATATTGACCAAGAAGTTTGATGTGTGGTTGAAGAATTATGCATTTTGAAACCATGGGGTTTGTTGAACATACTATAAAAAATGGAGATGTGAACATAGAAGACATACCTTTCTTGGCTACCAACTAGAATTATATAGAAGATGTTGAAGGGGTATTAAATTTTTTACTTTGATCTTTGAGCAAATCCAACGCACCAAGAGTGATTAGAATGACTTTGAAAGTCCATAGTTTCTCTTTGAGGGCCTATGTCAAAAAGGAGTATGAGAAGTTGATGGGTTTCCATGCAGAAAAAAATTAAAATATTGTTAGAGTAAAGGTCTTAACTTAATTATGTTGATTAAGTTACCTTTATTCCCTTCTTAAGATTTCACGTTAGTTTGCATAATGTGACATTTAATAATTATAGTAATTATTAAATGTTTTCCTATTAGGGTTTTTCCTATTAGGGTTTTATTAGGGTTTGCATGATCTCCTTTTTATAAGGATTGATCCCATTGTATTTCAGATTTTCATTCTCTCATTCTCTCTGATATATACATTTTCAGTTTTCAGAGAACCCTTGTTTGTTTGTCTCCATCTCTTCTTTTGTGACAGGTTATTTGCATGCAGGTGATCTTCGGGGTTTGTGGTGTTATATTTTCTCAAGTCCTACATGGTATCAGAGCTTCAGATTTGCAGCTGCTTGTTCTTGTTTTGAGATTTTGCATTGGAAGCAAATCTAGGGTTCTAAGTTTTTTGTTGGGTGGATTCAACATACTCCATTTTTTGGGTTCACTTTGGGCTCAAATGGATAGTTCCATTGGATTCGCAGCGCCCAAAAATCCCTAAAACGACTGTCAAATCATTGATTTTAGTTACAGTCAATTTGGAAGGAAAAATGTTTTTTTCCCTAGGGCCTTACAGAGCAAAAATCGCAAACAAATCATCAAAATCTAAGGTTTTTTGATTTATTTTTGTGCGGCCAGTGCATTTTTTTTCACCGCCCAGTGGCCACCATAGCGTTGCCAAGTGGCCACCAGCTCCGGCTCCGCCGCCCTGCATCCGCTCCGGCTCCTCCGCCCGTTGCCTCCGGCTTCGCCGTGCTCCGCTTGCGCTCCGCCGAGCTCTACCAACCCCGCGCTCCACTCGGCCTGCTCCCCAACTCTACCTATTCCTAGTGCTCTACCTACTCCCCAGCTCTACCGAGCCCACCCACACCCCGCCGACTCCGTTTTGGCCGCCTCGTCGAGCTCAGCTCACACTTCGCCGACGCCGACCCAAGTCCGCCGGCTGGCCGAGCCCACCAACGAGCTCGCCTATGCCAGCCCCCGCAGGCCTCTAAACCCTTGTCGCCCAGTCACATGGGTGACCACGGGCCTCTAGCCGCTAGCCCCCTGGTCGTTCACGTGACCAGGGGCTGAAGACTTTAGCCCTTGAGGGCTCCAAACAATATTTTTTTGCACATTGGAGCAGCTTGCACTAAATCAGGCGTAGAATGGGCAATTTTTCTCGATTTTTTGCAAATGAGATATTGTCGGAAAGCTGGTTCCAGCGCCGTTCCAATGGTTTTGGTAATTTTTTCTGATTTTGTATTTTTGCTGTGTTTTTTTCTAGTCAAACTCGGAACTTGGTCTTTTCACTCCAAGGGGCGTATCTTTTGTGTCCGAACTCCGTTTTGCACAAATGAATAGGCGTTGGAAAGGTGTTACAGTGCTCTTTCCAGATTTATAGTCTATTTTACTAGTTCATTTACCAAGTATTTTTTATTCAGCTTTGTGTGTTTTTACACTTTGCTCAATTACTTGGTCATTCTGACTCCTACATGAGTTTTGTTTGCATGGGATGGGTTATATTAATTTGATCTAAATGCTGTAAGGTCAGATTTCTTAGTTTTTTTTTCATTTGAAGAGTTATCATGGGTTTCTCTACTCACCCTTCAGTTGTTCTTCTAGAACGGGGTAATTATGAGTCATGGGCAAAGGGTATACTTACACATTGTAGGTGGCTTAATATTTTGCCTTATTTTTATGATCTCATACCTGAACCAACAACTTTAGAGGGCAGATTAGCATGGGATATTATTAGAAATCACATTGTAGGAGTTATATTGTCTAGTGTTGATCATGACACTGTGTTGGTTATATCGGACATTGATTGTCCTCACCCACTTTGGGAGCTCTATGGAGACCCTATTCTATCTCCATTCCCAGAGGATCCTGCTTCAAATTGTCTCATACCCATTGCTTGGAGAGATAATAAACCATTTGATCATGATACTTTAGAGGAGCTTGAGTATTTAGACACTCTTACTTATTTCGATGGATCAGAGATTTGTCTCACAGTTCCTACTCTTTAGACTAAGACTTCATCAACATCTCTTGTTGTTCTTCATGCACTACAAGGTGTTGCACACCATTTCAGTTGATCTGTCAGGCTCCCAGTTCACCATTATGGGGGGGTATTATACTGTTCGTGCTAATGCTTCCTTGGTTTCGCCTTGGAAGGAATCTTCCATTCTCAGTTGAGCAGTGTTTCAGACTATTGGTTCTTATGCCATCTGTATCTTCGTTCCAGGTGTTTGCCTTTGTTTGCCATCTGATTCGAGTAGTGTCGTATGGGCACTTATGAAGATTATTGTCTTCTTGTTCCTGATCATCCTATCTTCAACGGAGGTTCTTCAGCACCATAGCAGTCATCTTTCGACAGTTGTTTGTAGCTTTTTCTGCTTCAGTGATGTCTTTTCTTGGCTTTCTTCTTCTCTTTTTGGAGTAGAGATTTTTCCCATGAGGTTTTCTCTATTTCTCCATTTTACAGAGATTTGGTTGTATTTGGGTAGCTGATCTAGCCTAGTTGCCGGGACCCATGTTTGCCTTCTTGCATTGTAGTTACCTTTGCTTTTCTGCATTCGTTTGTAGCTGCACTATTGCTCATCTTAAGGGGGGGTGTTAGAGTAAAGTTCTTAACTTAATTATGTTGATTAACTTACCTTTATTCCCTTCTTAAGATTTCACGTTAGTTTGCATAATGTGACATTTAATAATTATATTAATTATTAAATGTTTTCCTATTAGGGCTTCTATTAGGGTTTTTCCTATTAGGGTTTTATTAGGGTTTGCATGATCTCCTTTTTATAAGGATTGATCTCATTGTATTTTAGATTTTCATTCTCTCATTCTCTCTGATATATACATTTTCTGTTTTCAAAGAACCCTTGTTTGTTTGTCTCCATCTCTTCTTTTCTGATAGGTTATTTGCATGCAGGTGATCTTCGGGGTTTGTGGTGTTGTATTTTCTCAACTCCTACAAATACTTCTATTCCTATAGTCCTGGAAACAACAAATATCTCCATCATAGGTGCTCATTTTGTTTCAAAATTGGGTATAATAGCCAAGTGAACCAGATCAATTTCTTTCTAATTCCACTCATTTTGGAGCTAGCTGTTGTCTCTTTTCTTTTGAAACTATATAATTGTAGGAAAGAGAATTTAGAGCATCCCCAATAATACCATGGCATCATCTTTACTAATCTCAAAAAATACATCAAAATTTAAAACACTGCACTAAAAAACATTTTTGATTTAACAATGATTTTAGTTGAACTAAAAATTCCTTTTTTATAGTAAAATTTTGAGGTTAACTCAATACTAGATCATTAATTATAGTTGATAGAGAATGCAATTAAATCTTAGAAAACCTGGAATTTAATTGCATTTACTTGTGTGAGATATAATTGCTTTTTTTGGAGGCAACCTCAACATGTGGGAAAGCCACTACAAATATTATTTGGAATAACATTTGTCTTCTTGAAGAGTATGTGAAGTGTTCAAAAGATATGGAATCTATTTCAATTGTTATTTCAATTGACATCTAGCTTATTGTAGAGACTTTGTATAGTTTTCAATATCAACTATTCGTAAATTTTGCTCACTTCAGCTCACAAGATGATATTGTTGGAAATCAAGCTATAAATTGCAGCAATGTCTGGTTACAATCTGAAATTATGTTTAGAAGATTACAATAAAATGATTAAGTCATTGACAATTTCAAAAATGAAAGAAAAAATATACAATACCACAAGTCATCAACACAAGTGACACAAGATATGCGTGGAGAAACCCTTGTGGGAAAAACTCCACACCCAAAGAGATCCAATGTTTGTATTAATCTTCAAAGAAGTACATCAATACAATAATCCTTTCTACAATCTGGAAGCACTTTGTTGTCTTGAAAACTTGCAAAGAACTCATACTAAACCACCATTCAAAAGATCAAATATATAGAAGTTTGTGGGAGAGAATACCACAAATGGTATCCCAAAACAACAAGCAAAACAAGCTAGAAAAATCCCCGCCCCCTCTGTGAACAACCCATAAACATGGAATAAAATATAAAATTATCACATGGTCTTCACATGGGTGCCTAATCCACATCCAATAGGAATTGGTCAAACTTAAGTGCTCCATAACTCTCTGACGGCTCTAACGGCTACATGCAAGATCATGCACCAAAATGCATACCGAGGCACCCAACCATACAAGAGCATGCAAAACATGCAAATAACATGCAAGGACATGCACACTCAAGTGGTTCCAACCCAAAAATTTGGATGCTCAAGAGGAATATTCTCCCGAGATGCTTAGTAACCGCCACCGTAATGGGTCCACCTCTTTGAATACAATTAGAATTTTTCATAGGAAAATAAATAATTAATATTTTGTCCCTCATGTCCTCTAGAACACTTTCCAAAGAACATGGAGACACATAAATCAACTAACAATAGCAATTTCAATGTTACCTATCTTAACATTCTCCCACTTGACATTATACATTGCAATTATATCCATGAGATACAAATAAAACATATAATCAAGTATAGAGATCAAGGCCCATGGACTTCATGCACCAAGAGAACTTATCTGTGGTCACTGGATCCGTGAGATAATTTGCAGCATTATCCAAAGTGTCAACCCTCTCAATTAAAACTTTACCATTCTCAATTATTTCTCTGGGTAAAAGTACAAATATGTGTCACACTTTATAAAGGAAATAACCAACACCGATCCAACTTTTCAATTTGAATCACTAAAAAGTGGCATATATGTTTTGAAATTTGAAATGATGTAAACTAGTAAAATCTATATTTTTTAGTATATTTTTGTTTGTATTTTTTTGAAAAAAATTAAAATTTATTTAAAATAATTTTTAATAAATTGACACTACAATTTAGTTGGTCATAAAATGCTTAAAAATGAAGTTACATGAGATGTCAATCTTTTTATAGTAAATTTATTTTTTTTTCTTTCAATTTTTTTCTAAATATTTATAACTTGAAACTTTAGTGCATTGATATATTTGTTTCCAATTTTGAAATGTATATATATATATATATATATATATATATATATATATATATATATATATATATATATATTTAAATAAATATTAAAGCATACACATCTTAAAACACAATTGTTTCCATTCAATGTCAACTTTCATATTAAATATTTATCTAAAATATATTAAAAAGTATGTCATCTTGAAATAGATTATTTTATCTAGTGCATCATAATTTTTTCAAAATTTTAACAAGTTTTAGTATTTTTCCTTGGTATGGTAATCAATCTAATATTTTATTGTTGATAACCTACTTTTAGTAAAAAAATATAAATATAAATAATAATTAAACTATTAAAATGTATATATTTTTTAAAACTACACTTATGAATCTACAAAAGGGTATTTTTATATTTTAAAAAAAAAAATATTTAAATGAGTAGGAGTTATTGAAACATCAAGTTTTTCAAATAATTTCATTTTTTTGGTAAATTGGCCTCAAAGTGGTGCTACATATGCATTTAGCCAGCAATTTTAGTTGGAAAAGTTGTGGAAATATCTAACTTAGCTAGAATGAATCTTACTAGATCATATGTTTGACCAAATTCGTTTTTAGTTAGAAATACTTAAATTCACTTGTGCTGATAAGTTGGCCAAAAGTGTAACACAGCTTTGTACTTTTACCCTCATATAAAGTAATACTAAACATTGACATATTTAGTATGAGCATGATACATAGGATTCTTATCCAAACATATGGCACTCTAACTATCACATTCGATCCTCATTGTTGTGCTATCAAAACTAATGCTATTACCAAGTCTCTGTAACCAAACTATCTCCTTAGAAGCATGTGTAGCTACCATATACTCTACTTTAGTAGTGGATAATTAAACTATAGGCTACCTCTTACTCATTTCCAACTCACTACACCTCCAAACAAAATAAAAACATAGCCACTAGTTGACCTTCGACTATCCAAGTCACCTACCCAATCCGCATCAACAAAACCTTGTATGTCCAATGATTTATCCACATCATCAATACCATGATAAACCAAATAGTAATATGAAGTATCCTGAAAATATATAAATAACCTCTTAACAAAATTCCAATGCTCTCTACCAGGGTTAGACATAAACCTGCTAAAAAATCCCACTGCTTGGGCTATATCTGGTCTAGTGGAAACCATTACATACATTAAACTACTGATGGCACTAGCATAAAGAACATTAGATGTATCTTCAAAATCATCATCAAAATTAGGACACATATTGAAACTCAACTTAGTACCAACCGGGAAATCGAATATTTATTGGTTTACAGTCATTCATATTAAAATTTTGTAAAATAGTATCAACATACTTACTCTAACTTAACCAAAGCTTTATGTGAACTCGATCTCTATTGATCTCCATCCCAAGAATATATTTTGCAGCCCCTAAATCCTTCATATCAAAAGTGCAAGAAAGCTAATTCTTAAGCTCCTTAATCATCACCTTATTGTTTTTGAAAAATTAAGTAGCATTTTCAGGGTGTTGTACCCTTCACAAAGGGGTCACAGGGCCAAAGGACAACATAGTTCAGAACATAAATTGAATTATAGGGACAAGCAAAAATAGCTGATAGACAGATGTGGAGAAAAAACTAGGAGTAGCTGAAACACAGCTGTAGAACACCAAAAGATTTAAGAAAACCCAGAACCAAAAGGGTCAAGGCTTGCCCCACACTTCTGATGTCGAGAATCAGCAATGGGAAAGGGGAGACCTTTCTTCTTTCATAGAATCACTGACTAGGGAGGCTCAGAAATAGGCAACGGGGAAGGAGAGAGAGGCGGCACCACCCCAGACACCACCGAAGAGGAGCCATCAAGCATCAAAGGAGACAGAAGTGGATCAATAGCCAATGAGTTAGCCAAAGGAGGGCAGTCCAGAACAAATAGAGCAGCGACAGCAGAATAGTCTGACACAGGAAAACCAACATCAATAGAGCAAACCAAGGGTGGAACCACTGAAGGGATATCCGAGAGAGGAGAAACTAGAACATCATCCTCCATAGAAGCAGAATTAGAAGGGCCCATTGTGAGGTGGTCCAAGAGGGCGCCCTTCCACCAAGTGGTTGCACCCTTGCGACCATCTTGAGGATAGGTAGTGGCCAAATGACCCATAGAAAAGCATCTCCTACACCGAAAGGGGAGACCCTCGTAGTCCAGGAGCTACTTCCAAGGCCTATCCTCCACCTGCAAAATGACATCCCCATGGAGAGGTCTGGAGATGTCCAAGTCAACCAGCAACCGAGCAACCGTAGTGTGTCCGAACTCCTGAGTTATGAATTCCACCATTAGGAATCGACCAATGGAGTTACCAATGGCCTTAAAGCAAGATTTCTCCCAAAATTGGAGAGGAAGGTTAGGCAAATGGACCCAAACCGATCTAGTGTTCAACAGCTCTGTAAGGGGGTTGAAAGAACGAGACTAGGGCCTGATGGACAAAGAATGGATACCCCACATCAAACCCCTATCCAAAACACAGTTTCATTCAAGGAGGGAAGCAAAGGTAGCAATAAAGAAGCCCCTAGCTCAAGGGTAGAGCTTGATTTCTCCATCCACCAAAGGCTTCCAAGAACCCAACACCCAATCGTGGAGATCCGGGAGGGAGGGCCAAAGGCCATTGAACCTGCAAACCACACCTGTCTTCAAATAATATTCTTCATTTTCAACTATCTCAGGGCCACAAACCACCATAGGGGAATCCCAGGTGTAGGGGAGAGACCTACGAACAAGAGAAGGAGGCCGAATAGCCCCCTTAGTAGCAATAGAAAAAGATTTCACCTTTGCAGCAACAAAAAAAGAATTCACCTTTCTTATAGCAGCAACAGTCAGAGGCAACACCCCATGGGCCGGAACAGAGCCCCCAAACCCACCAAGCTGCCCAGCCACAGGCCCAAGGCCAGAGGAGCCCACAACCGAAAAGGAAACTGCACCAGGCACAAGAGAAGCAATAACACATGACACCCCAAAGGCGGAACCAGGCGCAAAAAGAACACTCGCGAAAGAAACAGGAGCACCCCCATCACATGCAACAAGGGCAGGACCCCCTAACATACCCCCAGCCAGAGGCACATGAGCACCAATCACCTTCGCACCCTCCCCAACAATGGCTTGTTGCAGAGCAGAAAGTCTCATCCCCTTGTTGTTACCCATAAACATGTCATCAAAATACAAGACATTGATCAAAATTTTATCATCAATAACCTTAATTTAAACATAATGATCCTCCTCACTTCTAAAAAAACCCAATTTCAATGCAAAGGCATCAAAATTATGGTACCACACCCTGGGTGAATATTTTAAACCATATAAAGATATCTTTAACCTACAAACCAAGTGTTATTTTCCTTTCACAACAAAACCGTCAAGTTATCACATATAAATTTCTTCCTCAAGATCCCCATGCAAGAAATAAGTTTTAACATCCATTTTCTCTATTTCAAAATCATAAGCAACAACAATAGATAATAGGAATCTAATAGAAATTAAATTATTAAAAAGAGAGAAAATTTCACCGAAGTCAACTCCCTCTCTTTGGGAGCAGCCCTTGGCCACTAATTTGGCCTTGTACCACTCTAACTGACTATTTGCTCCAATTTTTTTTAAATACCCACTTGAAACCAATGGGCTTCCTTCCTTTCTAAAAACTCACAAGATTTGAGGTATCAAAAATATTCAAAGCCATCATCTCCTTTTGCACAAACTGCATCTAAGACTCACTTTCTTTTGAAGAAAGAGCCTCCATGTAGGATCTAGGTTCATCATCAATACTCAACAAATAAAATATACAATGAAAATTGGATGGGCTACACCTATCAGCTAGATGAACTATTGTCTTGTGGATCTTCTCAAGGTAGGAGTAAGGGGTTCTTGTTGATCTTCTTCTTCTACATTCTCATCCTACACATAATTTGAACTCTTTGAACCCTCTTTTTTTTCTCCATCCTCTAATCCATCTGGTTTTTCTTCCAGATGTGCATCTTCCTTCCTCTCAATCTTTATCTTGAGGTGCACTATTTTCATCTTATCTTTGTTTTGGTTGTTCTTCACTCGAGTAAGCTCTAAACTCCTTGAAAATCACATCTCTAGAGAAACCATTTTACAAGTTAGTGGATTCCAAAGCTAATAACCTTTTACATTCTCACTATAACCAACAAAGATGCATTTTTGTGTTTTTGACTCCAACTTAGAATGCTTCTCTTGAGGCACATGAACAAAATCCTCACAACCAAAATCCACAATGGTCCAAGTATACATTTCTAGCCTTATTAACTCTTTGATCTACTTTACCGAAGCACTCATCAGTGCTTGTGCTCGCTAAAGTGGGGGAAAAATGTATATGAGTGATTTTGCACCCCTTATGTAAATTCCCCTTTTACACATCCTCACCTTATAAAATCAAATCCAAGGTGAAATTCCACATCACCCAACTGCCTTCCTTCCAGTTGGAATTTTTCTATTGTGTTAGTGGGAGAATATTTTTTGGGGATGCGCGTGTGACATGAAAATGTCCGCATGGCATGCTACCATCCTTGATGGATTCTTGTGTCTAAAGTTGGTAGAGGCATTACACTTTGATTGGGGTTGATTTGTAACATCCCTCTTCAACCAACTGGCCCCAAAAATGGCAAATTATTCCCACTTCTTCCTTCAAATTCATTCATTCTTCATTTGACTCATCTTCTTTTCACTCTCTTGTAAATTGGACCTCACCTTCTAGCAATCTTCTTAGCATCTATTCACAAGCTCTAGAAATCTCTGCATTCTCAATCAATTCCATCATTTCAACACTCCATCAACTCTAAAAAGTAAGTGTGAAGAAATCCATTAGCAATGTGGGCTTGGAGTCTTGTGAGATCTCCTTTCATCACAGTCAAGGTTGTGGTGACCTTGCCAAGTCCTCTTTTGAGGTGGTAACATTTTTCTCCTCTCCTTTGTGATTTGGTTGAGTTGCACTTTATTGTTTTGTAGTGTTTATCGAAATCACTATTTCTTTACTTATTTATCACATATTTCTCTTTTGTTGTTATTTGGTTGTCCGTGGAGGTGGAAACACCAAAACGGGGGTCTAACTAAGGTACACCCCTATACAACCCCAAAAATTTCCCCCCTTTCTTATGTGTAGGTGGATGTGCATTTGGGACTAGCTAGCGAACTAGTGTCTTGGTGAGATCATTTTTGTCACTTTAGCTTTGATATATTTACTTTATCATCTTCGTCTGTACTTTTTGTACCTTATTGTTCTATTTTTCTCATTCCATAATAGCTAGCTAGGCCATTAGTTTATTTTTGGGTAGTTATATTATAATTTTATATCCTCTAGTTGTATGAATGCCAACACACCTGAGAGACATTAGCATGCCACACTATCATCCCAGAATTATGCTTCCATCCTCGGGAAAAGAGTTGTCTGAGGTACAATATTGAATCCAAAAACTAGCTCACGTAGCCTAAACTTGGATTTCAAGTCTGAAGAGTGATCGAAGTACATTATAGTCCTCATCATTCTCGACCCTTATTTCAAAGCACCCCTTAACAGTGAGGTAAGTTAGGACAACTCTTTGCTCTCAACTCTCCATGACTTGGAGCCTTGACGTGGTTGGTCACCCTCTCACATTTTTTGGTGAACCTGACATGAACCATTTTGGTTCTATTTAGCAATACTGAAATATCCTTTCCTCATGTTCTAGGAGCATTGTAGGTATGAGCGATGCAGGGATTTTCACCTTGCAACCCAACCTGCAACCCCTAGTAGGTGTAGTTGAAAGGTTCTGTAAGCACTGCATAATGAAACCTTAAGTGGGTCACTATTTTTTCTTACAACCTTTGGGGGGGTTTTGTGAGAATATTGTTCAGTGTGCATGATGGCCTCTTTTCTGCATCAACCTATCCCCTCTAAAAATCCTATGAGTGGTGGCCTAGGTATAACCTTAACCTCACAGGACTTGTTGATGGGCTTCAATAGAGAACCATCTCCTCTTTATATCGCTACGTGGATCAATGGGAACATTGTAGCGGGTTTTATTATTGACCTGACATCTCAGGTGAATATCAAAACTAAGGAGATTATGTTAATTAAATTCCTACACAAAGATGGGTATAATGCACCTATGAGCACCATCTCTACGTAGAAAGAACTTTTCATACCTCCCCTAGGTAGTATCGTGTTGTTATTCCTTATTTGACCTAAGTCTATAAACTTGTTGTTTGACATAATCTCAAGGTTTGAACTCTTCAAAGTGAAGCTAGGTATCCCCTGGCTAGTAGCTATGAATGTAGCTCCCTCAGTTGTGCACAATGCCTAAAGTTCTTCATGGGGGTTCACTGCATGTGATTCATGACACTGGTTGCAAACCACCAGTCACATGTGATAACTACTCCTACCTAGGAAGGATCTCTTGTACCAAATTTATCAAAAAGTACAAGAAAGGGTGCTTGACACCTAAAATGAGGTACCCTCCATCACCTTATGTTGTTTCACATAGGGCATGCCCAAAAGTTGACAATGATGTTGCCAAGGCCTATAGGAAGGAAGAATAAAATCCCTCTCAGGGTCCCTCTTCTTCCTCTTTTTCTATTAAGCCCGATGCTTCTTCTCACCCTGCTACAATGCCATCAAATTCTATTCTGCATTTGAGAGAGAATCATATGGTGCTCGCTTGGTGAAAGCCTAAGCGCCCCACATTTGATTTTCCTATTTTACCCACTAAGTTAGGCTCATTTGATATGGTAAAAGGAAGATTCCCCATGGGGAATCCTCTATGTCTTGGCCTTCACAACCTCTTACCACTTCTACTCCTAAAATAGTTAATGGGAAGAGGCCCATTGCCGATTCCCCCCGTTGGTTCTCAACATTCTCTTCCTACTCTCATTCAAGAACATATCCCTTCACCATAAATAGTTATAGTGGACAATCCTATGGTTGACCAAGAGCCCTCCATCCCTTCGCAGCTTCTGGCCTCTAGCTCAAAGAGTCGTATAAACCACCTTGCGCATGAGCGGAAGCATTGGTAAGAGGTTCTCACAGTTGAGCAAGCCACCTTGTAGAGAAAGGAAGAGGAGTCAATTTCCCCTATATCAAGCCCTCCTATTGTGTCCTCCTCTCTCCTCCCCTCTACCTTTGTTCAATCTAGTTTATTCATGCTTCCAACTTCTATTGTGAGAATGAATGAACCTAACCTCAAGAAGATGTAGTTTTTCGTCACTCCTTCAGTTGAGCCACCTTTGCTGATGTCCCTTCCAGACATAACACCTTTCCGAAAGCTCGTGAACATGTTGAATGCTTTGGTGGTGTTTGCCATAGTTTTCTCCTCCTCTTCCTCTGTGCCTCTATGCCTCTCACCTCATTTGTGGGGAGTTTCCATCCCCTGATTAAATTGAATGTAGAGGTTTCTCCTCCTAGAAATGGAGAGCATAAGAGGAGCCCACCTTATTTGAAAGGTGGCCCAACACTAGATTTTTCTGTCCTAGTAACAAAACCCACTTTGGCTTCCCCTAAGTTCATCACCATTCCCGAATCACTCAGTGATCCAAGCAGTGAATCTCTTACACAACTCTCTTCATCCATTGGTGTGCATCATGGCACTCTAGTAAAGTGCATGTTTAACTCTTTGGATGAAGTTTCGACCTTGTCAAGGATCTTCATGAAATTGCTGACCATAGCTCCACAAGAGCCTAGCGAAGAAGACCTTTCGGGGGCTTCTACCTTAGCCATTATTGTGTGAGGGTCAGAAGCTCCTCCCCTTAATGTTCCACCACTGCACGCTCATCCTCCTTCCCCTTATGATGATCTAGAGTGGGAAGTAGATGACCTCTTGGTCGATGAGTGTTAGGGGGAGACCTCTTCTTTATCTTTATATTAGATGTGTGTGTGTTGTGATGTGTTCCCCCCGTATTCATGTTGTGTGTTCTTGGATGACCCTTGTCACCCTTGATTGGTGCTTGGATACAGGAGTGATTTTGTGTTGTAAAAATTCTTCTATCTATATCATCATTCTTCCATGTTTGTGTTTGATTTTCAAAAAATTGGGGATGATGCAAAGAGTAGGAGGTATTTAGGCTTCCCTTCCATGTTGACCCATTTTTTAATTTTTACTTTGTTTTTCTTGCATTCTTCCTAATCTGGTTGGCGATTGATGATATTTTTGCTTGCATCGTGGCTACCTATTATTTGTATAAGCATGAGCAGATCTGACCACATGAAACCAGATCCCCCTATGCCCTTTGTCTATGTTTACTTCCCTTTCTCTCTTTGCTTGTATTTTTCTCTTCTTTCCTTGATTTGTCCCTCTCATGTGTGACAAAACCACTTCTATGATACTTCGATTTTTAGAAAACACATTTGTCACCAACAAAATTTTTTTTGAGGAATCCTCACAAACCTTTTTTTTTTAAATTGCATTCATGACTTGGACCCCTAACAGAACATGTTTCCTTCATCATGGGTTTGCAAAGAAAGATCTTGAAAAATTTCCTTCGAGGAAGGAGAAACCTTTTCCTGTGGGAATAGCTCTAATGTTTCCCTTATGATGGGGTATTTTCTTCCTTTTGAATTCCTTGATCAAGTGAACATCTTTCAAAAGGATTGCTTGATGATGAATCGATTCGAGAAAAAATATCTTTCTTGTACTTTAAAACAGTGTGTCCCTTGAGTGGACCCCCCTATTCATGCTAGGTTATTGAGGGATCCCTTTGAAATCCTTCCAACTTGTTGATGGTTTGTGTGATTGTCCACTTAACTGCCTACATGGCCACTTTATTTTCAAACATGCTTTATCTATGGGTAAACATGTCACTTTGTAGGTATGCTTGTAAAGTTTCTTTTCAATTCGACTTTGCAGAGTCCCCTCCTTTGGGTTTCCTCCTTCAAAGAGGTCATGGTAGGACAACTCCTTTCAGGTCTGTGGGCCTATAAGGTGCTTTCATCTAGGTTTGCTTTATGTGAGATATCTTGGGGGATACCTTCTTGCAGATCTACAGGCTTGTAAGGCACATACTTCACGGGGCTTCCTTAATCTGAGAGATCTTGGGGGTTGCATCCTTGCAATTTTGTGGGCTTGCAAGATTCTTTTATCTTATGGTATTTTTCCATCATTGGTCTGAGGGCCTTAGGTGTGCTTTGTGCTACTTCATAGTTTTGTGGGGCTATGGAGTCTTTTGTTCTATCCTCCACTTTCGAGCTCACCAAATCACAGTCTACTTCCTCAATGGTCTAGGTATACATTTCTAACCTTACTAACTCTTTGATCTACTTTACCAAATAAATCATCAGTACTCATGCTTGCTAAAGTGAGGGAAAATGTATAGGAGAAAATTTTCACCCATTATGCAAATTCCCTTTTTACACATCCTCACCTTAGAAAATCAAATCCAAAGGAAACATTCCACATCACGCAACTACATTCCTTCCACTTGGCATCTATCTATTGTGTCGGTGGGAGAATATTTTTTAGGGACACACTTGTAGTATGTAGACATTTGCACAATTTTTTGTCGTCCCTGATGGATTCCTGCGTCTAAAGTTGGCAAAGGTGTTACACTTTTGATTGGGGTCAATTTGTAACATTTCTCTTCAATCAACCGACCCCAAAAATGGCAAATTCTTCCCACTTGTTCTTTCAAATTCATCCATTCTTCATTCAACTCATCTTCTTTTCACTCTCTTGGAAATTCGACCTCACCTTATAGCAATATTCTTAGCATCTCTTCAAAAGCTCTAGCAATCTCTAAGAATTCTCAAGCACTTCCAACATTTCAACACTCCATCAACTCCACAAAACAAGTGTGAAGCAAGCCATTAGTAGTGTGGGCTTGGAGTCTTGTGAGACCTCCTTTCATCAGAGTCGAGGTTTTGGTGACCTTGCATAGTTTTCTTTCTCCTCCATTGGCTAGTGAGATTTTAGGTGGAGGTGGTAATGTTTCACTTCTCTCCTTTGTGATTTGGTTGAGTAACACATTATTTTTTAGTTTTTATCACAATCTCTAATTATTTATTTCTTTATCGCATATTTCTCTCGTTGCTATTTCGCTATCCGTGGAGGTGAAAATGCCAAAATGGGGGTCTGACTGAGGTACACCCCTATATAGCCCCAATAATTCCCCCCCTTTCTTGTGTGTAGGTGGATGTGTATTTGGAGTTAGCTAGTGAACTGGCATCTTGGTGAGATCATTTTCATCACTTTATCATCTTTGTTTGTACTTTTCATATCTTATTGTTCTATTTTGCTCATTCCAAAATAGATAGCTAGGTTGTTAGTTTTTTTCTAGTAGTTATGTTGTACTTTTCTATCCTCTGGCCGTACAAATGCTAGTGCACCTAAGAGACAGTAGTCTTCTATGTTGTCATCCCCGAATTGTGTTTCTATCCTTAGACAAAGAGTTGTCGGAGGTACAGTATTGACTCTAAAAACTAGCTCGCCTAGCCTAAACTTGGATTTTGGGTTTGAAGAGTGATCAAAGTACATTATATTCCTCATCATTCTTGAACCTTATTTCAAAGTGACCCTTTAGAGTGAGGTAAGTTAGGGAATCTCTTGGCTCTTGGCTCTCCCTGACCTGGAGCCTTGACATGGTTGGTCCCCCTCTCTTATAGATGTAGGAGCATCCTGGGGGGAAATAGAGAAATATCGCATCATCAAAATTCACTTAGATTATGTTTGTAGTTATCATTTACCAATCAATTGTAGATGTCACCATATTTTAGTATTTCTTACAATCACATTGTGTGGTTTTGGAAGAACAATCAATAGGGGTATCTGGATATCTTGTTCATATTTGAACATAATTGAATTTATGGCATGATTTATTTAGGTTTGTGAACCTGTATTACATTGGTAGACTATAATAGTTGTAAAACTACTTTTGACACCAGAGAATTCAAACTTTCTAGCTATAAAAGAAGAAATGAGGAGACTTATTGGACATAGGACCTAGTAAACATTAGGATACACATAAATTTATTTTCCTTCATTTTTGTCTAGTTCAAGAGATTAACTCTCACTATCTAACTATATGTTTTAGAGAGTACTAAACTTTGTGTCATCTTGTGGTTGATGCATATCATTAAGGAGGTTGGAGGATGATATTTATTTGTTCCATAATCATTAAAATATAATTAAAGATAGATAAGAGACATTTTAGCTAAGGTTGGAGTCAAAGAATATGCATGGGGAGGATGGATTAGGATGGGGTTCAAGGTTAAAGGTACTAAATATAATAATAATTGTTACAGGGCTATAGCTTAATATGTCCACCATTGTGACAAGATTGTAATTTATTTTTTAAATCAATAATATAAGGATGAACCTTTTTGAGGCTATATTTTTCCTTCTTTGAGGGCTTTCCTAGTATATAGGTTCTACCACATTTTTGTGAGTTTCTTGGTTATGTGTTTTTATTGTTGCTGGCTACATGATTGGATAGTCCTTCATAGGACCATCCTACCATGACTCTATTACCAAATAGAGATTAATATTTCCTAGAAGGAAACACATGACCTAATTAAAAAATTCACATCCATGTACAAGATAATAAATTTTCCACATAGGATAAATAAAGACGATCACTCCACCATGACCTTTCTTAATACAACCAAAATAAAGAAACTATCCACTTGTATTACACAACAAATGGTTATAGTTGAAAAGGAAAAAATGATCTATTATAATAGAGAATGTCAATTTCTATATATCATTGTCTAGTTTCTTACAGTATAATAATTTGTGAAGTGGATTAGATGAAACCTTAATGTTCCATGAAAAATAATATAAAAATCATGAGAGTTTAAGGACATATTGTTCCAATGTAGTGTAGAAAATTATGTACTCTTGAAAAAAGAGGCAATTTCACACTTAATTTGGACCTACTTTGGAACCCTTGCATTAATTACCCTTTAAAATCATCATTTATAGGCCCTTAAGGCCCATTATTTTAGAACTTGAGGCTCATTTCACTCAAAAATCATATAAAATCACTCGAATCCCTAAAAAATCTAAAAACCCACCTCAAAAAGCTAAGGTGGGACTCATTCACCGCCTTAGGTGAATGAGTCCACTTAGGTGGGACCCATTCACCAAGGGTGGCAAATGAGTCCCATTTGGGATCTTTTTCAAATTTGAGCGAGAATTCATCAATTTAATTCAAGTTTTTGATGAATGTCATCCTTTGGGATCTAAATAATGATCAATTAGGTGTTGATGCCTATAAAATCAAGCTTCTAATTCATTTTTATCAACTCTAAGAACTTTGAGCAAGCACTTAGCATCAAGAATCTTCAAGAAATCTCTCACAAAAGTATTCTCATTCCAAAAGAAAGAAAAATTTAAGCATTGGAGCAACATTAAAGAATTTTTGCAGGTCTTCAAGCTCACTTTCAATCAAGATCTAGCATTGTCAAGGGTTGATCATGGATTCCTATGGTGAATCATGATGGATTCTAGGTTGGGGAGATGCAACTAGCCATCAAGCCAAGCCTAAATACTTGTCTCCTAAGTGATTCCATCCTCCATTATCACTCTACACTCAACCTAAGGTAGGTAAAATCATCATTAGGATTCATTTGGGGTGATGAGAGATCACCACAAGTGAGTCATTCATCTCTACGTTTCCATTATTGCTTCGTATTCTTACACATTAGAATAGGATTGCATCATGTTTCAGATTTCCTAGTCTTAGAAACATTTAAGGCTAGGGTTTTCATGCACATTTCATTACTTTCATCAAGGTTTAATTACCAAAATAGGGGTTTGACCAAGGCAAACCCCCATGAGAAAATCAAGTTGAATTTTTTTTTTGTGGGTGTTTTTCACAAATTTGGATCTAGAACTTAAGTTGGAAGGGAAGGGCAGGTGTTAAAGTGCAGATTAGGACTTCCAATTTCTGAAAAAGAGAAATGGGACTAACTCACCAAGAGTGGAAAATGAGTCCCACTAAAGCTATTTGCAAGATATGTTTACAAATTTTGATACCCTTTTTCCTAAAACAAACTCCTGTGCAAAAACCATGATTTGGGACTGATTCACCCAGGTTGGCGAATGAGTCCCAATTGGTCAAAAAGTTAAAATTTATAGAATTTCAAAGCTATTTCCAGTCACTTCAAGGTTTCTAGGTGCACTTCATTTACCTTTTCACTTTTCTATTCTATTTTTCTTGCATTTCAAAGGCATTTTCTAGGTCATTGCATCCAATTAGGGTTTTATCTTACATTTTGCATTGCAATTGTATTTTCCAAGTCTAAACTTGGTGGTGAGCCCCTCATTAGTTATCATTCAATCCCTAGAACAAACCATTTGAAATATTTCAATCTCCTTTGCATTGAAATCTCAAGGGTTTTTTCGTGAGTGAAGAGAAAGGAAATTGTCTCTCTCCTTTTAGGTCCAAATCCCTATAAGTGAAAGAGAGTCCACCAGTTTCTTCTTTTCATTTTGGTGAACATCCCTCATATCAAGTGTACTATTCCTCCCTCTAGGTGTGATCCCCACCCATTGGGGATGAGTACTAGTCTAATTATGAGCATCATAATCTACTTAACCAATGGGGCCCGTGAGTATAGAAGCATCACTAAGTCTATGAGTTCCCTGAATCTCTCATCATGAATTGATCCATCAAGAAAATAGTACATGTCATATTTCATTTCATGAAATGTATGCTTCGCTTGGAAGCATACTCGCTCACCCCGAATAGGGACTTAGAGTATGCGGTGCACATCCTCTAGTGTAATCATCATCTCTCCAGTTGGTAGATGGAATGCGCATGTATCACAATCCCAACGCTCTGCTAGCACCATCAACATCACATCATGGTACCTCTGGGGGGTATGAGGTATTCCCAGTATAATCCTATAGTCTGTAACAACTCTTTATCCTCCACTAAAAGAGTGGGGGCTAAATCTCTCAAAAGACTGATCTACCTATCACCCAAATATTGACGTGAACGAGTGGGAACCTAACAAAAAGCAATAATACGTCTTATAAGTAGTCTAAATTCTTCAAAATTTTACATCAACAATCATAAAAGTGAACTAAAGTTAATCTAGTGTGCTTCTCTAGAGGCCCTAGACACTTTAGACCCCTTTTAGGACACTTCTCAAAGAAACATGACACTTTGCGAAAAAGTGGGGCACTTCACGAACGAAAGGGACACTTTGCAAAAAAAGTGGTACACTTCGCAAAAAGAGGGGACACTTTGCAAAATATTTTTCCAAGGCCCAAAATAAACCTAAAATTTCATAAAAATCATAAAATCACTGCGTAAGGACAAAGCGAAGGCACATGAATCAACTCACCTGATGGTAGTTCTCGTTGTGCACCACCTAGTCTCATAGCATGTCTAGTCCTATAGGCCTATAATCTCATCTGCTAGGAATCTTTCACTATTATTCAATCATCTTCAGGATACAACAAGGTAAATGATAAAGTAAGTTATAATTTACTTCACTTTTTGCTCTTATATAAGTTAAAATTAGGGTTTTTACTACATTAGGGTTCAAAAGTGCATTTCAATCAAATCAGTATAACAGGTGCTAGTGAACTTCATTTTTGATGTTGTTTGTTGTGTTGGAATCATAATTCCACTCTCGACATCATCAACTATCTATTATTATGTGGCATGGTACTTGGTAATTTCTTATGATATGACTTACCCTCCTCGGTATGGCATGACTACTACCTTGATTCCACCTTCGTAAAGCAAGCGGAATCAAGGGGGGGTTACCCTTAAAATTTATTTCTAGGAGAAGTTGGATAAGAGGATTTTTGGATGACTAACAGATTTTTGTTGTAGGATGCGGTTCCTAACATTATGATTCTGCAAACAACTTCAATGGGGGCTTCATTCTCTCCTGTCATAATTGAACTTATATGTGTATCCTTTTATGAAATATGTTGGGGTTACCATATGAGAATGCTTAAGATTTAAATTCTAAAACCAATAGTGCCTCAGTGGCTTTCATTTCTAAATCACTCCAGAAGCACTAACAACTATGCCATAAAGCAGAAACAGGCACATTAGTTCTCCCCATTGATCCTTCTAAGAAAAGCATTTGCAAACTTAAACCAAACTCAACACCATGAACAGAAAAACAAATGAACACATAGATTTACATGGGGAAAACCCTTTCGGGTAAAAAACCCCACACTCCAAAAGATAGAGCCATTGTATTATTCAGCAACTAAATGGTTACAATACAATATTAGGCTCATAGCCATTACACGAGTTACATCTTGTTCATCTGGAGAAATACAGGAAACAACATAGATCTGCAAGCTTGCACTATTACAATGTCTTCACAAGACATATATTTAAGGTTCCCTTTAGCTCTTCAGCCCATTTTCACAACCAACCTTTTAGCTGACACAGTCTAGTGGCCACCTTAGGTTCTAATCTACCCAGGTTTCGAGTGTCTCAGTGTTCGTGATTATAATTCTCTTGACATACCGCTTGAACACACACTCTTCGATCTCTTACCAAGTTCACCGATCATGGATTTTCCAATCCCCCGATCATTCAACCTTTTGATCTGATCTCTATCAGGTTGCTTTGCTTTCATCTTTAGCTTCTCATCTTTGGCTTACTATCGATCAGCATTCGGTCTCATCTTTCGGCTCATTATCAATCGGTATTCCATCAGCCTCAAGCTGACCTCTTAGCTTTCGGTCAAAAAATTCATTCCACCAAACGACCATGAGGGTCTCATACTACCCCACCGACAAGCTTCACCATCTCGAGTTGCATGCACCACCCTAGCAGCTGACATCAAGCTGCTCTACAATCAATTCACACTCAGATCAAACCATCAAGATTCTTGCACAAGCTTTCAGTCACTAGCCGTTAATTTGCAACAACGATGTAAAATCAACAAATGATATTTTTCCACGTGTCGTACTACCATTCGTCCATCACTAACCATTAGTCAAACCTCTAAGACTAGGAGGTCAACAACTCTACCGCTATCCAAGGGAAAAGCCCTTACATTATGGCAGTTAGCCAAACAACTACCAACAGCTAGCTAACCCCATGCAAGCACTAGCCAAACATTTCACGATCAAGAGGCATCCACCTTTGGAAACACAACCACTATTGTAGCCAGGCCCATCGAGACACGTGACCATCACACATGGAATTTTGAGGCATCGATGAGGGAATCTCCAATATTCCCTTGATCCCGCCCGAAACTAGCTTCTGTTGTTGCCACACGTCCATCATCCTTTCACTCCGCTTAGAGCACACTCGGGTCCCACCAAACCATGTGTAAGCCACTAGAGCTCCTTTGGGGAATCTCAAGAGGAATCTGCTATATTCCCCAAGGAACTCTTGAGATGCTGATAAGTGTCCATGGCCCACCAACATAGCATAAATTTTCAGGAACCACCATCCTTCCACTGTGCATACTGCTTAACTCATTGACACATGTCAAACGCACAAGAAATTTTTCTCGGCCAAAAATTTCTTAGTGGTACTTGCATCAGGATGGCACAAAACACGATGGACACCGCTAGATCAAAGCCTCCATAACCATCAATTAGGTTCTTTGCCACTTGGTCCAACTTCAATTTCTCAATGCATATCGATGTATCGGTGGAACAGCACAAAGGCTCTCACCGATAGCAATCACTAGCCGATAAGAAATGACACCAACCCAAACCCGTCAGGTTGTTGCCAAAACACCACTAGGAGTCCCGTTGACTGGACAAAGTCTCGACGACAAGGAAAAGGTTGAATGCACGAAGTTCCCCAAACCAAAGTGGTACAAGCCAGTGAGATTGAGGCTTATATTTCCAACAATCTCGCACTTGATGAAGACTTGTTGGATTCCTCCAGAACCCGAACACAAAGAATCTCTCCAACATGCTTTCCCACTCCAAACAAGACACTTGCAATGACATCCGAGATGTCCACCAACACAGGAAATAGTTCCAACCATCCTTCATAGGAAAAAGGAACAAGCCAAGGCAAAATTGCACCAGTCTCTAGAACAAAAGCATCAAATCCTTCAGACAACAAAGGGATTAGACTGCCACCACTCCACTATGATCACTAGCCATATAGAAGCAACAATGCAACAACTTCAAAGTTCTCCAATCATGAACACAAACGTTAAGTCATTTTCTAGAACAAGATAAACCACTAGCTAGAATAACAACCAAAATACTGATTGCCCCCATCCAGTTGATCAAAAACCAAACAACTGAAAATAGCACACACATCTCATGCTAATCCATCCAATCACCCATACCTCCAAGGTATGCACATCACTAAAATCATTCCATGACATATCCACCCATCAACTGTAGAATACAAGCACCATGTGTCAACTAGTCAAGAAAGACCAAACACATCCAAGAGCTCCCGCTGCATTGGCAATGTCCAGATGAATGCAAAGAACTGGAATGAGCATATTCAACACGTCTCTTCATTAGCATCCCAGCAAACAAAGCACCATCACAAGTGATTCAGGCATACCAAATCCACCAATCACGACACATAGAAGAGAATAACCATGTAGTAACAGGGAACATCCACAATGATATGAAAACCTACAAACCAAACATTCCCTTCTACACACACTTCTAAATGCTAGTTGTGTCCAGTATGACCTCCTTCACATCCCAAAGGGAAGCCCCTCAAAGAAGATAAAACCAGCCCATATTCTTATCTCCTACCAATTTTCAAATGCACCAAGAGATAAACTATGCTATCCACCTTTCACTATGGATCCTCCAGAAACTTAAACAACAAATCAAGATCCATATGATGAAATCAAGCATAAAAAACACATCTAAAATATATAATGGGAAAATTCCTCTCAAAAGAACTTCACTACCGAGAAGACCAAAGGGAAAAATATGCTCCTCCAAGATATAACAACCACCATGACTTATCCAAGAATAATCTACTTATCATTCTCTGTTGGACTCATGTCCAACCAAGGTGTAGGCTACTCAAACTTTCAACTATAAAGAGTAACAACAACCTCACCTATTTCTCCATGTATCCATGAGTACCAGCAACTGATCATCTCATGCTAAAATCCAATCTGCATTACTACAGTGAATATGAAATTCTCAAGCACATGACCAATGCACTCAAAACACAGAGAAACACCAGACCACTTTCAAAGCTCCAAACCTAGGAATTGGGAACTTATCATGACATCATGATCTTACCATCCCCCTTAGGAGATCCCATGCTCTAGGAAAACATACCAAGGTCTCAAGAGCAATGCATCATGCCAAAACTCTAATGCGCAAACAAGAGTATACCATGACATAAAGAAAACAAACTCTAAACCAACATCACATGTCAAGCACCACCAACACCTCAATTAAAGACTCACAAGATTCATCCATGGCTCTAGGAAGCTACACATCCTCAAATAGTGCCCATGCAAATGTGAAAGAGCTCTACTAGAAACATTTGCAACACCAAAGAATATCATTCACCACCAAGTGATGAATACACGTCACTAATAAAGCTCCCATTGAACATGGCATCAAGCTTTCCAAGCACCATGAACAACCATCTACTGATCCGAAAACCTCTAGGTGCAAATGACAACATGTCCATCTGACAACAACGTCGAGCAGTACCAAGGTCTCTAAACCAAGCAGACCACATTATCACTGTCAAACGCTTACACTAACTAGTGTATCAAGCTTTCCATGACATCATGATACACATGCTATAGGTCCCCATAACCGACTATCCAAGTACCCAAATGAAATTCCTCCTCGCATCTCAAAATAGCTACAACAATGCACAATTGGCCACAGACAAGGCGAGCTAACAGATCTGCACCACCACTGAAGCAACCTCGTGGATATTGAATATCCACTTCTGATTTGACTCACAAAAAACATGTATGTAAAGATAACCCACAAAATTGCACAACTTGTAGATGCAAGTAGTGAAAAACCTTGCAAATCTATCATCGCACTAGAAACTGCACAACTGAAATCTGAAAGAGAAAACCCATGTAGACAACATGACTCAAACACCAGATCAAGCTCAGATCTAATTCACCAATCTCATCCACAACCCAAGCACCATAGTCTAGCAAACCAACAAGAAAACACCACAATAATTTTGAATGAAAAAGATATACCAATACTCCCATGCAGAGATGACATCGCACCTCCTCAAACATGTCGAACTACAACTATCTCATCCAATCACACCCCAAAAGCTAGGGTCTCAAAAATACATTAATAGTAGCTCCACAAAGCATAAGTCCAACTTGACCATGCAAAACCATTGTCTTTCCAAAACACACATGCACATCTATATCCATTTCACATTTGGACGACTCAGGAGTCTACACACAACCATCACTATTAACCAGAATAGTGAACGCACATGAATATGCATCATAGACTTTTTAGAAAAATCTATAGAAAACCTTTCGGAACCAAAGACATGAATCTGAAACATGTGAGTACAAGGTATAGGTAAACAAGAACCCCAGGCCTACTCCAAAACAATTCCAAAAACCACAACCATGCACATGCATGCAAGAGATCAAGGATATTCAAAAGTTTTAGACTATCAAGATCAACTTCATAGCCTTCATGCAATCAAGGCAACAGATAAAACGCCTTCAGTTCTAAGTCAAAGCACCTAGCACAAGCACAATACTCCATGGAAAAATAACAACCCAAGAAAATCCATATCATTAGGGAGCCTCTCACATAGACACCCAGCATGAACCATGCTCTTCTGCAACACAACCATAAGCATAAACTCACACCCCTTGCATCAGGATCATTCGCTGCCAAATAGGAGCCTCATACCACATTGCCACAATATGATCAACTCCAAAACCACCTATGTATTTCATGCTACATTTTGAATCAAAAGAGCAGAAACTCTTACTCATCGGAAAGATCAAGCATCAACCGATTCCTCCAGATTTCCTCAAGCTTGTTAGGCTTATAAATCCTAGTAGGAGAAAAAACCTAGAACTTTGGTAACCAGGAGAAGGATTTGATACCACTTATTGGTATCATGAACAAGCCTTGACCACCTTTAACCAACTCTAATACTACTTGTTGGGGTTACCATATGAGAATGTTTCAGATTTAAAGTCTAAAACTAGTAGTGCCTCAGTGACTTTCATTTCTAAATCACTCCAAAAGAACTAACAACTATGCCATTAAGTGGAAACAAGAAAAGTAGTTCTTCCCCATTGATCCTTTTGAGAAAATTGCATGCAAACTTAAACCAGATTCAACACCATGAACATACAAACAAATGAACACACAAATTAACGTGGGGAAAACCCTTTCAAGTAAAAAATCCCACACTCCAAAAGATAGAGCCATTGTATTATTCAGCAACTAAATTGTTACAATACAATATCAAGCTCATAGCCATCACAAGAGTTACATCTTGTTCATCTAGAGAAATACAGGCAACAACATAGATTTGCAACTTTGCACTATTACAATGTCCTCACAAGACATACAGTGAAGGTTCCCTTCAGCTCTTCAGTCCACTTTCACAGCCAACCTTTCAGCTGGCACAACCTAGCGTCCACCTCAAGTTCACATTTGCCCAGGTTTGGAGTGTCTCAGTGTTCGCAGTTACAATGCTTTGCACATACCGCTCGAACACACAGACTCCGATCTCTGACCAAGTTCACCGATCATGGATTTTTCGATCCGTTGATCATTTGATCTTTCGATCTGATCTCTATCTACTTGCTCTGCTTTCAACATCAGCTTCTCAACTTTGGCTTACTATTGATCAGCATCTGATCTCACTTTCCGACTTAGCATCAATCAACATTCCATTGGCCTCAAGTTGACCTCTCAGCTTTCGGTCAAAAAATGCATTCCACCAAATGGCCATCAGGGTCTCATAATACCCCATCGACAAGCTTCACCATCTCGAGTTGTGTGCACCACCCTAATAGCTGACATCGAGCCACCCTGTAATCAATTCACACTCAGATCAAACCCTCGAGACACGTGCATAATATTTTGATCACTAGTCATTGATTTACAACAACGATGCAAAATAAACCAATGAGATTTTGCCATGTTTCGCACTTCCATTCATCTACCGGTTGCAGATCAGTCAACTTGAGCTCCATCGCTAACCATTAGTCAAACCTCCAAGGACAGGTGATCAAAAACTCTACTACTAGCCAAGGGAAAAGCCCTCATGGTATGGTGGTTAGCCAAACAACCGCCAACAACTAGTTAACTTGTGCAACCACCATCCAAACATTCTGTGGTTAGGAGGCATTTCCCTTTGCAAACACAACCATCACTATAGCTGGGCCCACTGAGACACGCATCCACCACTCCTAGACTTTTGGGGCATTGAGGAGGGAATCTCCAATATTCCCTCGAGCCCACCCAAAACTAGCTTTTGCTATTGCCACGCATCCATCATCCTTTCGGTTTGCTTAGAGCACACTCGGGTCCCACCGAGCCACGTGTAAGCCATTGGAGCTCCTTCAAGGAATCTCAAGAGGCATCTATTATATTCCCTAAGGAACTCCTGAGATGGTGACAAGTGTCCAAGACCCACCATCCTTCTCCTGCACACACCGCTTAACTCACCACCAAGCGTCAAACACAGAAGCAATTCTGCTCGGCCAAAAATTTCTCAGTGGTATTTGCATTAGGATGGCGCAGAACGTGATGGACACAGTCAGATCAAAGCCTTTGCAATCGTCAACCAGTTTCTTCACCGCTTGGTCCAACTTCAATCGCTCAATGAATATCGACATATCGGTGGAACAACACAAAGACTCTCGCCGATAGCGACCGCCAGCCGATAAGAAATGCCACCAACCCAGACCCATTGGGCCGTCACCGGAACACTACCAAGAGTCTCACCAACTGAACAAAGTCTTGGCAAGAAGGAAAAGGTTGAACACATGAAGTCCCCCAGAACAAACTAGTACAATCCAATGATATTGAGGCACATTTATCCAACAAAATAGAGGTCATCATTGGATCCCTTCAGCTTACATATGCACATAGAGTCATATGTGTGCTAAAGTGGGGGATAAATGTAGTGTAGAAAATTGTGCACTCTTGAAAACAGAGGCAATTTTGCACTTAATTTGGACCTACTTTGGAACCCTTGCATTAATTACCCTTAAAAATCATCATTTATAGATCCCTAAGGCACATTATTTTGGATCTCGAGGCTCATTTCACTCAAAAATCATATAAAATAACTCAAATCCCTAAAAAACCTGAAAAACCACCTCAAAAATCTAAGGTGGGACTCATTCTCCACCTTGGGAAAATGAGTCCCCTTAGGTGGGACCCATTCACGAAGGGTGGCGAATGAGTCACATTTGGGGTATTTTTCAAATTTGAGTGACAATTCATCAATTTAATTCATTTTTTGATGAATGTCGGCCTTTGGGATCTAAATAGCTATCAATTAGGTGTTGATGCCTATAAAATCAAGCTTCCAAGTCATTTTTCTCAACTCTAAGCACTTTGAGCAAGCACTAAGCATCAAGAATCTTCAAGAAATATCTCACAAGAGCATTGTCATTCCAAAAGAAATCAAAGTTGAAGCATTGGAGCAACATTAAATAATTTTTGCAGGTCTTCAAGCTCACTTTCAATCAAGATCCAGCATTGTCAAGGGTTGATCATGGATTCCTATGGTGAATCATGATGTATTCTAGGTTGGGGAGATGCAACTAGCCATCAAGCCAAACCTAAAGACCTCTCTCCTAAGTGATTTCATCCTCCATTATCACTCTACACTTAGCCTATGGAAGGTACAAGCGGGTATGTGCAGGATCATCATGGAAAAAAAAGGCCCTTAAGTGACAATGAAAAGACAAAAAATCAGAGTTAGACAACTTGACGTAAAAAAAAAATATTTTTTTGATGAATTTTCTAGATATCTATATTAATAAAGATAAAATTACAAATTCACAAAAAAGGGGTGGGTGGTAAGAAGGCACACCCCTTATTAAAAATTTGAATAAGTTATCTATATTATTTCAAAAAAATGTAAAAATAGAATTTGTATCAAATTGAATTTAGTTTCTAAAATACTAGACCTTTATTTATATATAAAAAAAAAAATTGGTGAAAATTTGAAATTTCAATGTAGTAGTATTTAAATTTCAAGGTAAAATAAGAAATAGGTGTATGTCCGACCACCCTAACCACAATATAATGATAATATTTTTTTATAATCTTTTATATATAAGTAGAGGACTCATGTCCCGATGTGATGCATATTTTTTTATAATTTTTCTCTGAGTAAATAATTAATTATGATTTTTTTATTACAACTTTTTAAAATATAAAAGATTGTCTGTCTAACCACCTTAACTTGGTCAAAACTTCATGAAATTCATTTTTTTATTTTTTAATCTTATAGCATGCAAATCATAGAATGTGACGCATGTTTCGGATTTAAAAAATGTGATACCATTTGAAAGTTATAGATGCTTTTCAATCAATAGGTATCAATCGGGACTTTATTCGTAATTCTAATAGAAAATGAATAATAATTATTTATTAAATTCAAAGTAAAGAATAATTTATATTGGTAGAAAGTTGAGAATCTCCTCTAAAACCCCTTTTCATTTCATCAATTTTGGGTAAAAAAAGAAGTCATCAGCCACATGGACCATCATATGGCTTACATATTGCTACTTTTTGGCCCATCATGATCCTGCACATACCCAAGCATCATTAGGATTCATTTGGGCCGATGAGAGATCACCAAAAGTGATTCATTCATCTCTACATTTCCATTATTGCATCATGTTCTTACACATTAGAATAGGATTGCATCATGTTTTAGATTTCCTAGTCTTAGACACACTTAACAAATCAAGTTGAATTATGTTTTGCAAGTATTTTTTGTAGATTCAAATCCAGAACTCAAGTTGGAAGGGAAGGGCAAGTGTTAAAGTGCATATCAGGACTTTCAATTTCTAAAAAACTGGAACAAGACTAATTCGCCAAGAGTGGTGAATGAGTCCCATTGAAGCTATTTGCCAAATTTGTTTGTAGATTTTGATACCCCTTTTCTTGAAACAGGCTCCTATGCAAAAACACTGATCTGGGACTAATTCGCTTAGGTTGGTGAATGAGTCCCAATTGGTCAAAAAGTTAAAATTTCCTAAATTTCAGAGTTGTTTGTAGTCACTTCAAGGTTTCCAGGTGTGCTTCATTTACCTTTTCACCTTTTTGGTTTGCTTTGCTTTCATTTCAAAGGTATTTTTTAGGTCATTGCATCCAATTAGGGTTTTATCTTCAATTTTTCATTATAAATTATCTTTTTTAAGTCTAAACTTGGTGGTGAACCCCTCACTAGCTATCATTCAATCCCTAGAACATTCCCTTTGCAAGATTATTCATTTAAGAGAATCTAAGATTTATTTTATGAAAGAATTCAAATCAGAAATATTTTGATTAAATACCTTATAACTTTTAAACGTAATTTCAAAATAGATGTTAAAATTAGTGAAACTAGACAATGAAACTCAAAACATTCAGAAGCAAAAACTGAAACGATTTATTTTAAAACTGTTCTTGAAAAGTATTAATTTATTTAATTATTTAATGCAAGTATGGAAAATAGAAAATTTAAATCAATTAAATTTAAAGAAATGATTTACTTAAAACAAAACAAATTAAGACTAGTTCACAGAGGAAACAAACTAGATGAGTAAAAAGAGAGAAAGAACGTGTGCTCTTTTTTGAATGTTTATTATATGTATTTAATCTACATACTGGAGATACACCTTCTTATTTTATTTTTTATTATTTTAATTTACTCAATTTAAATATTAATTTGATGTCATTTATGGATTAAAACGATGAAAAGAACAAATTTTAAACTATTTTCGCTTCAAACAAGATTTTTGTTTTATTATTTTTGAAAGATTGTATTTGGACTATTTGGAACCATGCATGCTTGATAAATGACTGTGCATGTTATGTTTTTGGGAAAGTTACCTTCTGGGACGGGTGTCGAATATGGGTTATTAGAGAGTGTAGTTTTTCTTTTCCATAATTTCCTTATTTGTCATGCATGATATTTTACTTGGCCAAGTAACTTAAGGACCATTGAAATAGATGGAATTATTGAACTCTCTACTATATCCTAGTATTGAACTTGCTTGTTTCTTAAATGAATTAGAAAAATGAAAATGCTTGTGCAATTACTAGTTATACTAGGCATGCATCATATTTCATCTTGCTTGTCTACTTCTTTTTGCTAAGCAATTCGTGCAGGGTTGAGTATTCTTTGAATGAATAAAGAATTTCGAGGAAGTGTAAGCTTCAAGGTTGGGCAGAAAAAGTGCTTGATCCTTGTTCTCATCTTCTTTATGAATATATGTTACTGGGTTGAAGATCAAAGGACGACATCTTCACTTATGTTTTATATTTTCTTGAAATATGTATTATAGAGCTTAAGGCGACTGAATGCCTAAGTCTCAAATTGTAATTGATATAATAAAATATTATGTATGATTATCATTGAAGAGTATTATGACACATGTATCTATTTAAATTGGAATTATATATTGAATCTATCTTATCGAATTTAATTCGTTGTTTTGGAATCGACTGATTTTTATGATGTCTAAATGAAATTATTTAAATTTTTGTCAAAGTTTTGAATCCTATATTTTCGCACTTTACATTTGGTATTAGAGCAACCAGGTTATGCACTGCAACCTATGAGCTCATTACGCAATAATGTGTAAACCTTATTAGAAGATAAAGGTTGAAAAGTTCTTGTGCCAGAATGGCAAGAGAAAGAACTTAAGGAAGTGAAAGGAATATGTAAGTCTTAGTAACTTGGGGCTAGTTAAAGATTCATCCCTGGAATCAAAATTCCTAAACCATCAACTTATGATAAAACCTAGAATTGTGGAAGATTATGCAATAAAGTTATGGAGGAATGTTAGGAAGAATAACCTGTACATACATGGCTCTAAGAAAAATAGAATGAGTAAGAATGAGATATATTGGATTGTAGCAACCTACAATTGTAAAAGAGTTAGGCACTCTTGGATTAGTGTAAACACTACGGATCTACATATGTAAAGTCAACATAATTTTAGATTGTTCAAAAGTAGGATACAAATGAAGGAAGTATCCTCAAGGGTTGGGGAACTCACGACTTAAACTTTTGTGTTAAGATAAAGACCTTGTTAGAAAAGAGTTAGTAATGAGGAATTGAGAAAAGACCAGAACGGTCAAAAGAAACAATCAATGATATGAGCAAGGTTCCTCCAAACGAAATCAACACTAATAAATAATGGCTCCAAAAGGGAATAGGAATACCATATGGCTTTATGTGTTAGGACCCTAGAAGTTGCAAGGAAAGCAACACTGTGATTTAATAAGTACATCAACAAAGAGGTTAGTAAGTATGGATATTCCTTCATTAAAAGAAAGATATTAAAAAGAAGATAGCAATGAAAGGTTAACAATAAGGAATGAAAAAAAAAATTTCCAAGGAAGGAAGTAAATTACAAAAAAAATCAACACAAGCAGAATGAAAGTTGCAAAACCACTAAGGGGGAGGGGAAAAGGAAGAGAGGGGAATGACTCAAGCTAAGTACCCCAACCAACGAAACTTGGTTATGACTTCCTTGCAAGTCATAAGGACAAGTAAGTCATACATTTTATGACCACAAAGGAAAGAGGACAAATGGAAAGATTAAGAACTATGACCTTTATACCTTATGATTATCTAATCTAAAGATCAAAAGGGTATTATTATCAATGCCTTAGAAAAGGATAGGCAGATAACTTGATCATGATAAGGAAAATCATTGTCTATGGGATTGACAAGAAATGATCTAAGAGACTCGTGATTGGAGGAAAGTGTCTCGTTACTCCTATATATATATTTTTATAGAATTTAAATAACACTGTTATTTTGATATGAAATATATCCATGTCGTGAAACAACTTGAATTTGAAGCTCACTATGCTAAGAAACCTATGGACGAGAAAAAGGTTGGCTATTTGAGCCATTGAGATGAAGTGTAAAATAAAGTAAGATGTGATGTTATGTGAAACACACCAAAATCTCTTAATGAGAGTGATTAAATCACTTAATCACGACCTTAATTTTTAATGGAACCTTGGGTTAAAGATAACCTATGTGGGACAAGAAGTTTATTCAATAAAGAGAAATATCTAATGATGAGACTAAAACCTACTAAGTTGGATTGCATATTGGATTATTCTTTAAATACCTATAAGTAGGAATTAAACTTGAATGAGTTGTACATTGGGTCTTGACTATAGCCATATAAAGTGGAGAAATCTATAAATAATCGGACTAGTCAACAATTGAGGATTCCATCCTGAGAATTGGAAGGGAATATTGGGTTAAGGTTTGCTATGCGATTGAATATCATTGGAGTTAATGAAACCTTACAAGGATAGAAGCATAGGAGGGATGCCTAGTAAGTTAAAGGAAGTCTTATTATTGACAAGACTTTATTTTAAGTAGCTCTTATATTAAAAGAGAAACACTTTCAAAAGGAAGCATCTATTACCATGTCAGAACATCATATCACTTAGCAAGAAATGTTGAAAATCTTACGGAGAAGAACATCAGAATTGTTAATTGTGCTCAAAATGAAATATGGAAGTTGAGACTCTCTTATGATTAATAAATTCATGGAGTTGAATGCTTATGCTTGATGATAAGGTATGAAATTAAATTGGTTATTATCTAGAGATCAACGTGATTGAACAAGGATTAAAATTCAAAAATTTGTATTTGATTAAATCAAGGAAATTAGATTGAGTTAAAAGATGAATTGCATCTTTGGAAATAATTCAAGGACAAAATAAAAGCCAAGGTATGGATGTCCTGAGATAAATGGGACTTACCTTTGCAAAACCTATAACCATTTACAAGAAGAATAATAATGGTGTAAGATCAAAATAGGTTATCACTTAGTCAAAGGATAGACTATTGTTGGATATAAAAGAACCTATGTGTCCAAAATTTGGAAAATTCGACAATGAAACAAGGAAAATAATGTCAGAGTTAGAACATTAGATTGAAAAAGGGAATTATCGGATAAGGATCCACTATCATCCAGAAGAAGATAGAATAATAAACTGCATGAAATGTAGCAAGGTAATATCTCATATGCCAGGAAAAGAAGACTAGAAGATATAATTGGTAGGAAATGGTAGAACACAAGACAAATTGATTTGTCAATGCTAGTAGAATTAATATAGTGTTCTAGTGGATAGACTCATCAGGAAACCAACAATTTTTTGAAATTTGACTTATAGGATTATGGTCCTAATTAAAATATTATGGGAAGTAGTTGCTTAGTAAACCTGAAAGGTTATTTCAATTTAGAAAATGATGATAGGGTTGTGAAAAACAAAAATCATACCATGAGACATTCATTTGAATAAATGTGCTTTATATTATTTTAGTCAAATAAGTAAATGGTGGACTAAATCTTGAATGAATTGTAAACTCTAAAATTGATGTTTGGAATATTATATGAAAAGAAAGGAAACTCTAATAAAGCTGAAAAGGATTGAATATAATCATAGACTTGATAAAATGTAAAAAAGGAAATAAAAGATAGAAGTGATCGATTAAACTTAATTGATAACGAAGCTTAAGTGTGGGGCAGTATTAAAATTGATAAGTGTCTAGGAGCAAGGTTATGCTCAAGATAGACAAGTAAGTAAGGTAAAGTACTTTAAGGTAAGGATAATGAAAGTGTAAGTGGCAAATGGACTCGGGTTATGAGTTGTCTAATAGTGTAAATTCAAAGGAAAGGATTGGACTCATGATGTAGTGTACAATACATTGACATTCCTCTTCCATTTGGGTTATACTAAGGATAAATTCACGGACCAATGAATTCCGATCACTAACTATAGTAGTTATTATATATAGGATGTAATTATGGAATAAAGATCTTGGGAGAGTATGTGTGAAGCATACAAAATTTTCCTATGTGATAGTAAGCACACTTGAAGCAAAGTCTAGAAAGGGCAAGATTACAGTATAGGATGACTATTTTGTAAATCTTATGTAATTTGGGAAATCATCAAAGTTGGCTCCAAGATTGGTGGGACCCTTTGATGTATTGGAAGTCACTAATCCAGTTGCTAATAGTACGCAGTACAAGGTCCAGTGGGACTGGGATACTGAGGATAGTGCTACATGGGAGGATTCTGAGATGATTGTCCATCATTTTTCTCATTTTCTTTCATAGAGTAGTATTTGTTTTATGTGGAGACACTTGATACTTTGGGTTTTGATTCACATGTTGTGAATTTTGATAGCGTGGATGCTACTATGAATTTTTTATGTTTATGATTGAGATACTATATTTTTATTGATTGACATAGTATGTTTTATTGATGGTGATTTTATGCTTATTGAATGATTAATAAGACATCGAGACGATGTCTCTTCCAAGAACGGAAGGATATCACGTATAGATTTTATTGATTAATTAAATGCAAATATTAGTCATGATATCATTATTTAAATTGAAGTTAAATGATTATTTAAATGAAAGTTAAATTCAAATTCAAATTGAAGTGAAATTGAAATTAAAATGCTATTACAAATGATTCAAAATGTATTTTTATTTAATTTGGGGTTTGTCATTACTGATGAAAAATCGAGTGCAAGTGAATGCAGAAATAGGTGAACGTGATTGAAGGTGAGAACAACAATCAGGTAGAGTCGTTTTAGCCATTAGACATTTCTGAGTATGATGGACTCTCACACACCACTTAATTGATTAAAACGTAAATTGATGATTCAATGGTTTTTATGGCTATGCTTTGTTTGAACGAAATTGCGAAAAAGAATATGTTTGTTTTAAATTACGATTTGATAATTATTGTGAGAAAATTTATTATTTTTAATTTATTATGTCTTTATTTAAATCTTTATTTTAAGTTGAAAATAATAATGCATTTTATTATTAAATATTGGAATAAACTTTTAATAGTGAAAATGAATAAAACGTAAAATTATGTTATTGACTTATTGTTATTTTGCATTTTATAAATGAAAGTAGAAATATATATGTTTAAATAATTATATATTAAAATTTGATTATTTAAATGAAATATGTTTTTCATTTGAAATGAATTGAAGAAAACAAAATATGTTCAAACTTGAAAATTGAAATCAAAATATTAATTAACAATTTGGAAATAATTACTTCACAATCAATTTCTGCATGCAAAACAAAAAGAAGAACTTGGAGTCATGGCCAATTTGGCTGGAGATCGAGCATGAATTATGGATCTAATTTAATTAAGAACTCCACCATTTTTCATGAAAGGGGGAAGGACATGTAACATTAGAATACATCTGTGATAAGATCTGCAACTAGAACAAATAATTGTTAATCCTAATCTAATCAAAACTAATCTAAAAATCTAACAATAAAGAACGAATATGAAAACATGATAAAAACTAAACAAATTGAATTGATCTCACCGAATATGCATTCATTCCTTTGAATTATCTCCATTGCTCTTCTCCATTTTGTCTTTTTAGTATTCTTGCCCTCAGATTTCTGTGTTTCAATGCAAGTATAGCTTTGTCGAGTGTCTAAGCAAAATATCGAAGAATGGTCTCTTCTCAAAAGAATGTGATTTCAGGAGAGAGAATAATGATAATGACAGGCCATTTTATAGATTTTGTGTTTTCAAACGATCAGCTCAGATTGAAAGAGAGATCGACAGATGAGATTGATGAATGCCATGCGATGTGAGTTCTGTCTCAGATAGAACGTGAGTCAAGAATGACTAAAAATAG
>CM021104.1:40736408-40749453 GCA_007115665.2 Sequoiadendron giganteum | reverse complement strand
GAAGAAATAGACTTTGAATGTTAAAGACAAAGTCAGAACTCAAAGATGAGGAATTCGAATGCATAATTAAATTAATTAATTAAATAAAAGATATTTAATTAATAGATGCATACATGGATATAAGTTAGAACTAGATAATCGACTAGTTGTGACAGAGAGTCTTCCTACATAGATGATCAACAGTTGAATTCAAAGATAACTAGAGAACTAAAAATAGATCTCAAGTCAGAAGGTAAGTAGATGATTAGATAACTGATTGACAGAGGAATGTGACATAAATGAATTAAATGTGAATTAAAAGTTAATTTAATTCAACATTCGAAAATAGAAGATTTAATTAAATAAATAAAGATAATTTATTTAATTTGACATTCGAAAAGGGTGGAATTGAATAATTAAACAATAAATATTTAATTATAGTTGAAAAGGGAGTTAAATGAATAATTAAATAAAGATATTTAATTATAGTTGACATATGATAAAAAGAGGGTTTAATTAAATAATACATATTTAATTATGAAAGAGGATTTAATAAGTTAGCGACATAATTAAACAAATATGATTTATTTAATTATCCAAGTTGAATAAAGGTCATTTATGAATTAATGAATTAATTAAAAAGGGATATTTAATTAATAGAGGAAATATGTGTTAGAAAGGTTAATTAAATAATTTACATTATTTAATCATGACCATGGACTTATAGAAAATTATGTCGAATGTGTACTTGCAAGCCTAGACCAATTTTCGGTATCTACAATTTTCCCCTCTTTGATACAATGTTGGTATGACGTTGTGTCAAATAAAATATGCCTTGATCATGCCCCGACATGAAACAGGTTAGGGTATGCCCCAGTGAAAGGGAGAATGATGAGGAGGTAGTGGTATGCCCCCTCGAGAGGATAGGCGGGTTTGAAGAACATGAGTGTGCTCTCCAAATGGATAGATAATGGTGGTGAAGATGCAGAAAAGAAGAAATATTAGCATGGATGATTGCAAAATGTTAGTAAGAAACAATTAAGTTTGATTGATTGAGAAAAAAGACATAATCTTCGATATATTGCCAAATATGCTATACTTGTTTATTATCATCAGTGGGTGGGCATGACACAAATGGATAGTACACACTCTGATATGGGATAGACCATAGTGTACAAAGTTATCCACCTGTGAAAAACAGACAGTCGTAGACAAGGAGTGTCTTAACTCAGACTAAGGACAAGATGCCCCAGTCGTTTGGTCAAGACAAACCACAAATAGCAGACAAATAAAAGATGGGTCATGAGACATCATTGCTCCTCTAAATCCTTGATAGGACATCCTTGAGGAAACTAGTAACATGACTCAAAAACCAATGTTGAAAAGACAGTTGACAGATAGCAGCCGAAGAAAAAGAATCCTAAGATGTCATTGCTTCTCTAAATCCTTCAAGGGACATCCTTGAGAAAGCTAGTAACAGGATCTTGCACAAATCGATAAAAAGGTAAGACAAAATAAGATATAAAGTCATAAAGCCAAATAAATGCATTCGCCAAAACTTGATCTTGTGGGATTGTTTGATTGTTGATGTTTGACATAGCCTAATGTGAGAGAATGACACATACCGCATAAGATGTTGAGTTTGGTTTCGACTTGGTGACTTCTCTATAAGGCATGACAAAGCCTGGTTTTAGTAAGACATGTGTCGTATAAGACGTTAGAGTTTGATGACGTTGAAGTGACAAGCCACATGAGACTATGATAATTTGATGGCATCTGTTGACAAGAAAGACATATCTTGCTAAGACATAGGTTGATCATTTTGACAATGTGTTTGACGTTGACTTGATGACTATTGAGAAATTTTTCCTTGTTAATGCATGACTTGCTTTGATTCCTTGACTGATAAAAGTGTGTGCATGTAGAAAGTGTATGACATGAGATGTTACCTTAAACTATGATATGCAACTTGTGTGATAGTGATTGTGAATGAACCCTATTGGACTGACCTAGTGTGGTCTCGGTATCTCATCAATTGATTAGCCTTGCCTATGTTGTACACGTAGAGACCTCGTAGTTTGACACGAGCAATGAATTTGTATGTACAAAGCATCATGATTTTAAATGTGTATGATACATGACAAACCTAGACTGACAGACCTAATGCCTCGGGGGCACATCGATTGATGGCCTTGCCTACATCCCAGTCGCAGAGGCAACATAGTTTGACTATGTCTACGACTGACCTAACATGACCGACTTGACATAATTGACTTGACATGATAGACTAGACATGACTGGCTTGATACTGTTTTTAGGATTTTCTGACACTTTTCTTTTGGATTTTTTTGGATTTTTGGAGTTTTCTAATGTTTTTAGGATTTTTCAGGACATTTTTGATGGTGTGATGTTATGTCCAAAGTGTTAGGGCACAGAACAAGGATTTTCCCCCAATCAAGAATAGGATTTGGAAGATGGAGTGGGTAATATGATAGAATGGACGTTTAGATGTCAATCGTTCCAAATGATGGATAGGACAACCATTTATTATGAGTGATGGTGAAAAATTCTAATTAGAATGATGGTAGATGGAAGAGCGAGCTTGACTACACATGGTGCATGTTTGCTAGGTTTTCACCATGGTACTTATCCATAGCACCACCGAAGCAGTTTTCACTAGTGGATGGATTTATTTCTCTTTACTTCTTTTTTTTTTCTCAATTTTTTTGGTGTTACCAAGATGCCTATTTGCCAAGTTTTCATCAAGGTAACCATTTTTTCTTGTTTTTCCATTTTTTTGTATTTTTCCAGATTAAGACACGGATTATCAGAGACTTAAGCATAGAACCTCTTTAGATGTAGACTGTTGATAGGGGATACAAGCGGTTCTCCTTCAGGAGTAGAGAGTTGGTATGCTCCTGATCCAAAGGCTTCTATGACAATGTATGGCCCCAACCAATTAGGTTCAAACTTTCCTGGTTTCTCGCGTTAAGCTTGGTTCTTAGAATTCTCCATTAATACCAGGTCACCAATGTCAAAGTGTCTATTGAGAACCTTCATGTTGTAACTACGACGAAGATGATTATGATATGCTTGTAAATGATCTAATGCTTTTTGTCTTTATTCATCCAACAATTCTAGCTCTTGTACAACCTAGAAACATTATATTCTTCATCGTCAATATGACCCTTCAAGGATACCCGTAGAGAAGGTATTTTAACCTCAATAGGTAAGATAGCTTTAGACCCAAATACAAGGGAATATGTAATGGCACTAGAGGGAGTACGGATGATTATGTGATAAGCCCATAAGGTAGGATTAAGCTGTAGGTGCTAGTCACGACTAGTGTCATTGGCAGTCTTCTTAAGGATCCTAACAATAGTCTTATTAGATGCCTCAGCTTGGCCATTACCTTGTGGGTAATATGGGGTGGAGAAATGGTGTTTGATGTGGAATTCTTCACATAACTAGCATACTTCTTGGTTCTTGAATGGGAAGCCATTGTCTATGATTATGGATTGAGGTACACCATACCGACAAATGATATAGTTTAGGATAAACTTAGATATTTGTGTGCCAGTTATGTATGTCATGGGGATGGCTTCGATCCATTTGGTGAAGTATTCGGTGGTGGTGATGATGAATTTGTGGCCATTGGATGATGAAGGGTGTATCTTACCTATGAAGTCAAGTCCCCATTGGGTGAAGGGCCATGGTGAAGTAATTGGACAAAGCTCCTGCACTGGTCCTCTTATCAAGTCTCCATGTATTTGACATTGTCTACATTTCTTTACAAAGACGTATGAGTCTTTCTCCATTGTAGGCCAATAGTAACCTAGTCTCATAATCTTATGCGATAGAGTGGGACCACTTGAATGAGATCTACATATACCCTTGTGTACCATTTGCAAAGTTATTTGTGCTTCCTCAGCATCGAGACATCTTATTAGGGCATTATCTAAGGTACGTCTACATAGGTTTTCTTTGATGATGGTGTACTTAGCTGACTTTCGGATGAAGGTTCAATGTTGGTTATTGGACAAGTTTTGAGGTGGGGTTTGGTCAATGAGGTAATCGAATATGTATTTATACCAAGGAGACGTAGGACCAACGATGGTACACACTATCGTAGTATCAGGGACATCATAAGCGGGGATCAAAAGCTGTTCAACCAGAAACTCGAACTTAGGCACATTACTTGGAATATCCAACAAGGACCCCATGATTTCCATTGCATCTGCACCTCTATTTTGGGTACGTGATATTTGTTGAAAATTTATGTCATTGAAATATTGTTTGAAACTATCAGCCATCCTCTTGTAAGGTTGAAGCTCCTCATCCTCAGTCTCGTAATCATCATTCACCTGTCAGATTACCAGTTGAGAGTCGCCAAAGACATGTAGGCTCTTAATGTTCCATTGAGCTGCCATTTTTAAACCTATCACTAAGGCTTCATATTCTACTATATTGTTGGTACAAGGGAATGCAATCTTGAATGATTTAGGAATGGTATCACCTTGAGGTGTGGCAAATAAGATACTAGCCCCTGAACCATGATTTGTATGTGATCCATCAAAGTATAGTTTCCATTCGGTTTTAACGTCAATGTTGAAAAGAAATTCATCTGGAAAATATGCCACTAATGGATGGTCTTCCTTTATAGGTGCATCGGCTAGTTGATCTGCAATGACCTGTCCTTTTATTGCCTTCCTTTCGACATACTGAATTTCATACTCGCTAAGTATCATAACCCATTTAGACAATCGGCCTATTAAAGCTGTTTTACTTAGGAGGTACTTAAGTGGATCAATTTTTGCAATCAACATTGTTTGTCGATTGAGCATATAGTGCCTAAGTTTTTGGGTAGCAAAAACTACCACAAGACAAGCACGTTCTATGTTTTTGTAATTCAATTCATAGCCCACTAAAGTTCAACTGATATAATAGACCACTCTCTCATGACCTTGATCATCGTGTTGTGCGAGAAGAGCCTCTAATGCTAACTGAGTTGCTAAGATGTAAAGTATCAATGGTTTTCCCTCTGTAGGTGGCATTAGGACTGGTGGAGTAAGCAAATAGTCCTTGATTTTCTAGAAGGCCTCTTTACATTTAGGTGTCCACACAAATGGCACTGAAATGGATGTATTTTTTTGTACTATGAAATGCCTAATGGACTATAATCTCCCTTGTAGGGTTCTGAGTTGACTAATGCTAGTTGGAGGCATTTCTATGATAGCTCTTACCTTCTTTGGATCTACTTCAATGCCTTTGTGAGAGATGATATACCCTAACAGCTTCCCTGATTTCACTCCAAAGACACACTTCTTCGGATTTAGCCTAACATTGTAATTTTCTAGCCTCTGGAATATCTTGTCTAACACCTTCAAATGATCTTCCCTTGTTTCTGACTTGGATATTATATCATCTACATAATCTTCCATGAATGTATGTACAAAGTCATGAAAAATCATAGTCATTGCTCGTTGGTAAGTGGCTCCTTCATTCTTAAGGCCAAATGACACAGCATTCCAACAATAAGTGCCCCATGGACACGTGAAAGTCGTCTTATGTTGATCTTCAGGTGCTATCTTTATCTGGTTATATCCAGAGAATCCATCCATGAGGGATATCATCTCATATCCTGTAGTAAGGTCTACTATCATGTCGATATTTGGTAAAGGGAAGTCATCTTTAGGAAATGCCATGTTGATGTCTCTAAAGTCATTGCAAATACGAATGCCCCTAGTTGGCTTAGTCACTAGTACAAGATTCGATATCCAATCTGCATAGTCTATTGTCCTTATGAATCCTACATCCAAAAGTTTCTTAAGTTCTACCTTGACCAATAGAGAAATTTGCAGATGCATCTTCCTCAACTTATGTTTGACTGGTTTCATACCTAGCTGTAGTGGTAAATGATGCAATATTAGGTCTGGATCCAGCCCAGGCATGTCAGCATATGACCATGCAAAGTTTACTTGTCTCTTTTTGAAGAAGTCCTTGAACTCATGTTGTTCTATCTCTGATAGAGAAGCCGCAAAATATACTATCCGAGGATTCTCTTTTGTTCCTATATTCATTACAATAGCCTCTTCTACTAGCATGTGTGACTTTTCTTGTGCAACGGGGAGAATATTTAAGCCTCTATCCTTGGGTGCCTCAGAGAGGTTTTCGCCCTTGGATACGTCCTTTATTTTGACTTTTTCTTCATCCAAAGGCACCTTTTGGTTTTCACCTAGGGACTCGTCATTTTTATTTTCATTTCATTTTCATTTTTGCGACTAGAGGTGTAAATAGACTCCCCAAAGTATGCTTTATCATCCAAGTCTATGGTAAAACCTACCTTATGATCCCCTCTAGGTATGCCTTCTCTAAGTCCCATGAACTCAACAATTGCTTCGTCGTTATCGAATGTATCTATGATAGGTGTACCTTGTTGATCCTAGTCAATAAGTTTGGGATATACAAGGGGCATGTCATCATCAGAGTTTGTAAGGGTAGCTGCTGACAAGGTGAATATGGAATGGTTGACATGGTCACAAAAGTTTTGGACTAACTCCTTGTTCTTCCTCCTAGGGGTAGGTATACTCTGTTGTGGGACAATGGTGAGGGCAGATTCATGCGAAGATGGTGTGTCAGGTGCCCAAGATGCATGTTCAAGGGTTTCCCAATAATAGTTCTCTTGCCATTATGCTTTGGACAAGTGTTTCTTAGGATGTGGACTAGACTGTTTCGGTACAGGTTTCACATTGAGGTCCAACTCTCCAAATAAGGCATCTATGTTCATAGTACTAGTAGATGAGAGGGACTCCCATTGACCATCGCTTGAGTAAGGGGATTCATCATAGACTAGAAGTTTGTCATAAATAGGAGGTTTATCGTAAACTAGGAGTTTGTCGTAAACTAGGGGAAATGGTTCATGAGATGTCTCGATGTCTGGGTAATCATTCACTTCCTCTTGAAATGTTGACGAAGTACCAAGAAACCCAATTCTAAGTGGTTGACACCCTAGCCTTAGATATTTCAGTCATGGGTAGACAGTAATCGATTCCGTCCTTCCATTTTGATATAGTCCTAAACCACTGTGCCCGTCATAGCCTTCCTTTTGCATTATCTTAAATCCTTTTCCATATTGGTCCTTGGCTATTTGAATAGACGGGGAGGGGTATTCATGTTCTTCTTGATACAACCAGGAATCACCTTGATCCATAATTTCTTCACTTAACTCTCCCCATTTTTTCAATGTCGTTGTAGGGGGAACATGAAATGTGACCATAGACTGTCTTCTATCTGCCATGGGTAGGCCATATGCCTTAGGTGGAATCAGTTCAGTAACATAGTAGGATGCCTTTATATTATATTCGCAGCAGCCCTTGTCTTGGATCTCGAGTTTTGGAGTGGATGATGGTGGTTTGAATGAAATGGACTTAGTCAGGTGTGATGGGTCAACGTATTGGGATAGAGTGGATGATGAAGCCTATTGATTAATAGGCACTTTTCATTGTGGAATATCCCTTAGGCTTGTACAATACTGGAAAGGATCTAGATCACCATCAATGGTGATCTTTGTGCCATTATAGGGGAACTTGAGACATTGGTGGTATGTTGAAGGTACAACTTTCATTGCGTGTATCCAAGGTCTACCTAACAACAAGTTGTATGGAAGGGTGAGATCCAAGACTCGGAAGCTGGTGTTCATGATTGTTGGGCCAATTCGGATAGGGAGTGTGACAACTCCTTTGGATGATCTTTCCTCATCACCATAAGCCTTGATGACTATACTTTTAGAGGTATCTACACAGTCTTCCGAGAATCCTAATGCCTTAACCAATTTAAGGGTACACATGTTCAAACCTACTCCTCCGTCTACCAAGACTCGTCAAAGTTTGTTTTGATGGACTAAGACTTCAAGATGTAAGGGGTCATTATGATCTGACTTTTCAGTTGAGTAAACTATTGGGAAAATGTGGCATCATGCGAGTTGGTCAAATATCCCACCATCTCTTCGAAATGATTGACATCTAAGTTTGTGGGAACAGTTGTGTTTTGTAGAGCTTTGTCAAGAATGGATCGATGTCGAGGTGATAAGGTCAACAATTCCAAGATAGATATTTGTGTTGGGGTTTTACTCAATTGATTGAGAAGGTTGTACTTGAACTTGGAATTTTGCATAGATGGCTCGGAAGAAGGACCAAGAATAGTAATCTTAGTTCTGCGTGTGTTTACATTACATTTTGGATGCTTCTTAATGGTGAAAGTATTGACATTCTCGTTTGCAGCTTGGATGTGGTTTATGACCGTTCCTTTACCATAGTCATACTCAGTATTGTTATAGTTGGCCGATGGATTATTATAGGGTCCCGAGTTGGAGGATTTTCCTTTTGTGTGGTCATGTAATGGGTCCGTGAAGATCTTATGATCACTGTTCTTAGTGTTTTTCTGCCCACCAACCTCTATGGTTCCATTTTCAACAAAGTCTTGTATGATGTTCTTTACTTGGTAACATTGTTCGAGGTTGTGCCCTTTCGTTCGATGATAGTCACAGAAAGCATTATCGACCCACCATGAAGGTTTGAACTATCTAGGATCATACTCTCTTGGTTCTAAAGGTTTGATAAGATTATGTTTGACCAATTCTTTGAAGACTACCTCGATTGGTTGCCCTAAAGGTGTAAATTATCGCGTTGGAAATCTCCTTTGTTGTGGTCTTTGCTATTGTGAATTCTAGACATAGTTAGCCATTTGATCAGAATTGTTCATCATGTATGCTTGTTGGTTGTATCCTCTAAGGGAGATAACCAGTCCAGTATGTATGTGCTTAGCATCAACTATGTCATCATTCGTGACATTCTTGTTCCTAGACCAGAACTTGTTTCTATCATTCGACACATTTTGATGTTGGAAAATCGAGCTCTTATCTGATACTCTGATTTCGCCTTTGTCAATAAGGCCCTTTTCAAGGATGATCCCCTTTTGTACCAAGTCAATGAATGAAGTGCAACAGTGTACCCATGAGTCACCTCTCAGTTTGGGGTTGATTTTTTCGAGGAAGATAGTGACCTTTTATTTTTTAGGTATTTCGATGGGACAACGGCTAGCTAGACTTCTCCATCTCTGGAAGAAAGTGATGAAGATCTCGTCATCTTCTTGTGTCATGCGGCACAAGGTTGCTATGGTTACTTTGTTGTCTATGTTAAAGGAAAAATGTTCGACAAATTTTTTAGCCAATTCCACACAGGATCGTATACCGTATGGCAATTTGGAAAACCATTCCAATGCTATCCCTATGAGGGTTTGTGGAAATAGGTGCATCAATTAAGTGGGGTCATATGATATGTCCATGCATGCTATTGAGAATTCTCTAATATGCTCTAAAGGATTCTTCCTCCCATTATACTTAGGAAAATTTGGTATAATGTATCCATGGGGGAAAGGTGTCATATAGAGTGCTTTGTCAAATCGACATGGACATAGGTCTTGTGCTGATATAGCTCATTTTCTTGACATAGACATGTCATTCATCTTTTGTTGTAGAGTCTGCATTTGGTTTTGAAGGATGTCAACTTGTGTCAAGGACATGGTGTTCATGTTATTTGGATCAATCTAGATGTTCTGATATGCCATGTTTTGTGATGGGTTATGATTGGGCGAGGGGATATATCCTGTCAAAATATTCTAATTTGGGATAGGGATATTCCCTGTCTGAATGGTTTGATTTGGTATAGGAATGCTTCCTGTCTGAATTGTCTGATTTGGAATAGGAATGCTTCCTGTCTGAATTGTTTGACTTGGTATAGGTATATTTCTGCCAACTTTGGTTCTCTTACCAGTCGTGTTGGTGCCAAAGGGGTAGGAGGAAGTTGCTCCCGCAGTGAATTGTAAACCTTGTGTTATGTTAAAAGGGGTTGTGTTTACAATAGACAATGTTTGTGTTGATAGACTTGTTGGTATCGCTGTGGTTATTTGGGGAATAGAGACAGTAGATGTTGCAGTTTGTGTTGGTTGAGTTAACTATGTTGCCAAAGAATGGACATCAAATCCTGGAGGTAGTGTGGCACCTTCTACTAGCAATTTTGCTAAGTAGCATTGTGGATCATTTAGAAAACACTCATCCATGAAGGATGCAGACTCAGGATCCTGAACTGCTACATCTATGTCTTCTATGTAAATTTGCCCATGTGTTTCTCTAGTGACATGTTTTTCAAGCAAAGGCTTGTGTGGACGTTTGCTTCCTGACGATTGGTTTCCGAATGGATTGATGAATTCATTGGGGTTTGTCATTGCTTTGTATTTCGTTTTGGACCTTGTTTCGACCATGAAAAAATTGCTCAAAATGGGTAATGCAGACTATGTCTAAAACTGATATGACCTATGTCTATGTTTTTGGATTTTTTTTTTTTGACAATAAGGATGTTGCTAAAGATCTAAGACGACGTATGACAAGACGAACAATATGCAAAATTCTAAGTGGACTAAGGACGATAAATGAGTCTAAGACGGGTATAACCTACCACCTATGGAATAAATGCATGCAAAAATTTGTTTTGACCAAGGAACCTAATTATATGACAAGGGCAGTATGACAAGGTGAATTTTTTGAACTAGACTGTGAGTTGAAAAGATTCACTAAATAGGATCAATGCGACTAGGTTCAATGATTGTGACAAACTGGAACATGAATGTTTCCAAAGATGAGGAAAGTTATCTATTCTGTGATATGCAATTTCCCTAGGGAGTACCTATATGCATACAACTTATGATGACTATGGCTAAGACGTTTACTATGACTAAGACGTATATGACACCTAATGACGGTAGCTAAGACGTATATGACACCTGATGATGGTAAACTAAGATGTATGTGACACCTAATGATGCAAGGTCTTTGAGAAAAAGTAAACAGTTTTTAATCCAAGGTTGATCCTAAGAACCTAAAAAAAATAATGTTTCGGACTCAGCGCGCGATTTTTTATGTTTTTTGTTGACAGGCAAATGTGGTTCACCAAACAGTTGCGGTTTTTCCTCTGACATATGTGGTTTTTGCCTTTGACAAATGCGATTTCCTAAGACACATGCGGTTTAACAACTGACACATGTGGTCTACCAGGATACATGCAGTTCAAAAACTGACAGATGTGATTTACTAGGACACATGCGATTCAAAAGCTGACAGATGTGATGTGCATGCACACATGCGACTCAGAATGTGACAGTTGCGACTCGTGATATGCAAGCTGTGAAAAGTAATTTTTTTTTTTAACAGGCAGATGCGGCGTTTCCCCTAACAGATGCGACTTGCTATGACACATGCGGCGTTTTAACTGACAAATGCGACTCGATTTTCTAATAGTTGAATTTTTTCTGAAATTTGTTGACTGACTTTGTTTGTTTGATCAAGTTTTTGACGAATACAGCAAAGAGAAAACACAACAATCATTATATTTTGGTTTTTATGATGAAAGGACTGTTAAGACTCGAAAAACAATTACAACCTAGGTTTTTTGGACATTATTTGCTAAATTCTTACTTGGATTTCTCCTGCTATGCACATTCAAGGTGGATGACTAGTAGCTTGACCCCACTGGCTCCCCTCCATGACACTCACTTATACGGGGAAGCCAAGCTACTGTACCCATGAAACTCCCATGGCATACATGTCACCTAAACACAAGAACCGTAAATTTGTAAGACGACTTCATAGGTTATGCACCTGTTGCGCCAGCAAATAAATGGGTTTTTGGTAATTTTACAACAAGGTGTTTAATAAGGGCATTCCATTTGTGGGACACTATCCAACGTCGACGAGAGTCCATTTATGTCCGTCTCGTCAGAACAGTGTGCATGATTCTTGGGCTTTCCCCAAGAATCCACCTTTATATACCTGTTGGAAGTCGCTTGGCTTTAGCATGCTACCGGTCTGAGTCGTCTTGGGGTGAGTATTTTTTCCCACCAAGATAGGCCCAAGTTCTAGAGTCATCAACCATTTCTCTTACACCCAGGATCGCATGACTATGCAAGGGGAGAGGATACTTCGGTGTACTGAATCGTAAGGGTTACAGATACGTGCAAAGCACCAAACAAAGAAGACAGTGGTTCTTTTTAATCCAAACGAAAATTTTCTATCTATCAATCAAAAAATTCACTTTAATCCCACATGACGATTATCTATCTACCAAAAAAATTCTTTCTTAAATAATAAATCAACACAAAGGCATTAGGTCATGCATCCAAATTTATCTGTAGCTCATTGTTCTTCAGCTTTCGTCTTGTAGAAAATTGTGTTTGGTTTTAATTGTCTTCAAAGCTTCATCCTACAAACACTATGTTATTCCTTTAGACTTTATCTAGCTCCAAGTTTTTTTTTTCCACTTGATCCAATGTGTGCTTTGAAGTGTTTTTTTTTTTTTTTTCTGCACATGCACAAACCGAACAAAGCCAAAACCCTAATAGCTAGTCAAGACAAATCTGATTTTTGAAAATATTTTTGATAGTAAAAATAAAACTATAGAGAATAGACCCATACTTAAATTTCAAGAGCTTTCCAAAAATGTAAATAAATCTGAAAGATTGTCTGTTTTGCACCTGAAATTATTTTTTATGAAAAAATCATAAAAAAATTATTAAAAATTTAAAACAGATCCAAAAAATCTGATTTTTCACTGAAGGTGCCTGACATAATTTTAAATCTGCATAAAAAATTTCGTGAATAGATCTACAACCGTTTGTGAGATTCAAGCAAATATCTATGAAACCATAATTTTCAAAGATCTATTGTTTGAATAAAAAAAATTTATCCAAATTTAAAACCTAAAGAACAAAACCCTATTCAAATTTAAATCTCTTTCCAGAAATGTAAACATATCCAAAAAATTCAACAAATTTCTCTCAAAATTGATATTTTATGAAAAATAACAAAAAAATTATAAAAAATTCAAAACATCACCAAAAAATCTGATTTTTTTCGTGAAAGCTCTTGATAATGTCATCTACTTGCAAAAAATTTTCGTGAAAAATATGTAGCCTTTCAAAAGTTATGGTCGAATATGTCAGGGTCACCAAATGTAAC
>CM021104.1:40584362-40736308 GCA_007115665.2 Sequoiadendron giganteum | reverse complement strand
TATTGTTTGACTAATAATTTTTCATCCAAATTTAAAACCTAAAGAACAAAACCCTATTGAAATTCAAATATCTTTCCAAAAATTTAAATATATCAAAAATATTTGACAATTTTCTCTCAAAATTGATTTTTTATGAAAAATAACAAAAAAATTATAAAAAATTCAAAACATCTCTCAAAAATAAGTTTTTTTTTGTGGAAGCTCTTGATAATGTTGTCTACTTGCAAAAAAATTTTTGTGAAAAAATATGTAGCCATTTGAAAGTTCTGGTTGAATAGGTCGGGTTCACCAAATGTAACCTTAGAATAAATATTTGATAAGATCTGCAACTAGAACAAACAATTGTTAATCCTAATCTAATCAAAACTAATCTAAAAATCTAACAATAAAGAATGAATATGAAAACATGATAAAAACTAAATAAACTGAATTGATCTCACCGAATATGCATTCATTCCTTCGAATTATCTCCATTGCTCTTCTCCATTTTGCTTTTTTAGTATTCTTGCCCTCAGATTTCTATGTTTGAATGCAAGTATAGTTTTGTCGAGTGTCTAAGCAAAATATCGAAGAATGGTCTCTTCTCAAAAGTATGTGATTTCGGGAGAGAGAATAATGATAATGATAGGCCATTTTATAGATTTTGTGTTTTCGAACGATCAGCTTAGATTGAAAGAGAAATCGATGGATGAGATTGATGAATACCATGCGATGTGAGTTATGTCTCAGATAGAATGTGAGTTAGAACGTGAGTCAAGAAAGACTAAAAATAGAAGAAGTTCTTAATCTTTAGTTAAGAATCTTCGAAAATAGAAGAAATAGACTTTGAATATTAAAGACAAAGTCAAAACTCGAAGATGAGGAATTCGAATGCATAAGTAAATTAATTAATTAAATAAAAGATATTTAATTAATAGATGCATACATGCATATAAGTTAGAACGTGAGTCAAGAAAGACTAAAAATAGAAGAAGTTCTTAATCTTCAGTTAAGAATCTTCGAAAATAGAAGAAATAGACTTTAAATGTTAAAGACAAAGTTAGAACTTGAAGATGAGGAATTCGAATGCATAAGTAAATTAATTAATTAAATAAAAGATATTTAATTAATAGATGCATACATGCATATAAGTTAGAACTAGTTAATCGACTAGTTGTGATGGAGAGTCTTCCTGTAGAGATGATTAGCAGTTGAATTCAGAGATAACTAGAGAACTAAAAATAGATCTCAAGTCAGAAGGTAAGTGAATGATTAGATAATTGATTGACAAAGGAATGTGACATAAATGAATTAAATGTGAATTAAATTTTAATTTAATTCAACATTAAAAAATAGAAGATTTAATTAAATAAATAAAGATAATTTATTTAATTTGACATTCGAAAAGGGTGGAATTGAATAATTAAACAATAAATATTTAATTATAGTTGACATATGATAAAAAGAGGGTTTAATTAAATAATACATATTTAATTATGAAAAAGGATTTAATAAGTTAGCGACATAATTAAACAAATATGATTTATTTAATTATCCAAGTTGAATAAAGGTCATTTATGAATTAATGAATTAATTAACAAGGGATATTTAATTAATAGAGGAAATATGTGTTAGAAAGGTTAATTAAATAAATTACATTATTTAATCATGACCATGGACTTATAGAAAATTGTGTCGAATGTGTACTCGCAGGCCTAGACCAATTTTCGGTATCTACAGGACAGACAAAAGGAAAATCCGTGTTTTTTTATCTTTAGGGGAATTATGATTGTATTTTTCCCATGCATGGCCAGAGGAGGGAGAGCTTCTTTTGTTGTGATTTATAGTCATTTCCAAAATCCCCAAATGTGGCCAAAAGGAGGTATATAGTTTTGTTTCTTTTTTTTGTTGAAGGTTGCTTAACTTGAAAGGGAAGGCACATGTATAGAGAGGACAGAGATATCATATCTCTGTAATACATGCACAAGAGGAAGGGAAGTCACATTCAGATTTTCATTTGTGTGATAAACAATTACCTTAAACCCACGCGGCCAAGAGATAGTGGGGGGTGTCTCAGTATATATATATATTAGTTTATAAAACCCATGATATGTATAGAGGGAGAAAGCATGGCAAGGAGAAGGTGCGCAGGGAGGAGGTGCGCTTAGAGGCAGGGAAGCCATGCATAGTGAGGAGAACCTCATCCTCCATCCTCCATATGCGACCAAGGGACATGGCTCCCTATTCCTCTTCACACACTTGAATAGAATGAAGAATAGGCACACCCAGGTAGAGGGATTTGGGGAGAACCAAAATTAAATTTTGTTTCCTATATGCGTAGGAAATAAACGGAGGAAGGTGGTACGTGGTAGGGTGGAAAGAAAAGGAGAGGAGAGTGTACAGGAGGAGATGAGAAATAAACTCAACAGAGGGAAGTGCAGAATAGAGAAAGAAGAAGCTAGAAGGAGAGACAGAGAAAGAAATCAAATTCTAGGGAAATTTTAATTCCAAATCACACAAGCAATAAAAGATAGAGAGGCACAAAGAGAATTGAAGAATCAAGGTAGAGCCTCAGAAATTTACAGAGAAAGCTAACAAACAATCAGTTTCCAGAATTACTAGGTAAGATCTTCAAAAAATAATAAACAATAATCATGAATACAATGAATTTAAATAGAATAGATAAATTTCGTATTATGATTTCTTTAAATCTATCCAAAGTATATCTGTTCATATCGAATTTTGATTAAACTTTTAGAACATCAAATTATGTTTTTCTAGAAAACATTAAAATCAAAAACGAAATACTTTAGGAAGAAGTTGCATAGAAAACAATGAGAAACAATTGATTATTCATTTAAGAGAATCTGAGATTTATTTTATGAAAGAATTCAAATCAGAAAGATTTTGATTAAATGCCTAATAATTTTAAACGTAATTTCGAAATAGAGGTTAAAATCAGTGAAATTAGACAATGAAACTCAGAACATTCAGAACCAGAAATTGAAACAATTTATTTTAAAACTATTCTTGAAAAGTATTAATTTATTTAATTATTTTATGCAAGCATGGAAAACAAAAATTTTAAATCAATTAAATTTAAAGAAATAATTTACTTAAAACAAAACAAATTAAGATTAGTTCACAGAGGAAACAAACTAGATGAGTAAAAAGAGCGAAAGAGCGTGTGCTCTTTTATGACTATTTACTATATGTATTTAATCTACATATTGGAGATACACCTTCTTATTTTATTTTTGATTATTTTAATTTACTCAAAAAATATTAATTTGATGTCATTTATGGATTAAAACGATGAAAATAACAACTTTTAAATTTTTTTTGCTTCAAACAAGATTTATGTTTTATTTTTTTTCAAAGATTGTATTTGGACTGTTGGGAACCATGCATGCTTGATAAATGATTGTGCATGTTATGTTTTTGGGAAAGTTACCTTCTGGGACGGGTACCGAATATGGGCTATTAGAGAGTTTAGTTTTGCTTTTCCAAAACTGCATTATTTATCGTGCACGACATTTTACTTGGCCAAGTAACTTAAGGACCATTGAAATAGATGGAATTATTGAACTCTCTACCATATCCTAGTATTGAACTTTCTTGTTTCTTAAATGAAATAGAAAAATGAAAATGCTTATGGAATTACTAGTTATACTAGGCACGCATCAGATTCCATCCTGCGTGTCGACTTCTTTTTGCTAAGTGATTCATGCAGGGTCGAGTATTCTTTGAATGAATAAAGAATTTGAGGGAAGCGTAAGCTTTGAGGTTGGGCGGAAAAAGCGTGTGATCCTTGTTCTCATCTTCTTTATGAAGATATGCTATTGGATTGAAGATCAAAGGATGACATCTTCACTTATGTTTTATATTTTCTTGAAATATGTATTGTAGAGGTTAAGGCAACTGAATGCCTAAGTCTCGAATTGTAATTGATATAATAACATCTTATGTATGATTATCATTGAAGAGTATTACGACACATGTATCTTTTTAAATTAGAATTATATATTGAATCTATCTTATCGACTTTAAGTTGTTGTTTTGGAATCGATTGGTTTTTATGATGTCTAAATGAATGAATTGTCGACTTTATTTTGAATATAAATGAAATTATTTAAAGTGTTGTCGAAGTTTTGAATCCTAGATTTTTGCACTTCACATTGTTTGAAAATTAATCTATTGATTGCAACTCAAATCTTGTGAAGAATGAACAATAGCCACAACTAGCATTCCCGAGTATCATTTTTTTCTAATTTCTATATAGTTTTATCAAGTGGCCTCTTGAAGTGGCTGAGTTGACACTAATTCCTTACCATTATCAAAGGGTTAAGTACAAGAAATAGACCTGGAAACTAACTCTTTGTTTAGTGAATCCCTAGTGGCATTGGGGATATGGCTTATGCTAGAAACATTACAACTAAACTTTTATCCACCATGCATGTTCCATCCTTCATTCTTTGTCATCAAAGGTAAATCAATTTCAAATAAATTAATGATGGCTTGGGTTTATGATGAGGGTGCAACCCGAGACATAGAAAATCACACAGAAAAACCAACAAATCTTATTATTTTCAAAGTATGAAATTCTTACATGTAGAGGATCTCAAATCCTCGAGTTCTGCAATACATGCAAATTACAGAATGAAACTACAGAAATTCCCCTATTCGCAACATGCAATCTTCTTTCCCCAAAACTACCCACAAAAATAAAAAACTACCCCATAAATAGCCCTATTCTCTGTTTGGAGCCAAAAACAACATTCTAATTATGCACAAACTTCCGGAAGCCCTAACTCAAGATCTAACTGTTGGATCTTTAATGATAATACATTTTCGGAAAGGTCTTGTGAAAATGAAGTGCTAGAAAGTGGGGCTTAAAGATTAACCACTTTTGTTTAACGCCAATTTCCGAGCCCATTCGGAGCCTTTAAGTCCCTCAAAATTAGCTCTGAAAATTTTGTAGGGCAAAAAGCAAAAACTGAAACTTGAATAACTTTTGAACTGGGAATGATCTTCACTTGATTCTTTCACCAAAGTGTTTATTATTATATCCTGAAGCTTCCCTTAAATTTTTGTCTCTTCACGCCTTCAAATTCATACCTGCTAAAAATAGCAATTGAGCAGAAAAAACAGAAAAACAATTCTGAAAGTTGGGAATTCTTTTTCGACGAAAAGGGTATCCAGAAATACAAAAACATCTACAAAAATCTAAATGAAAGTAAATATATTTTTGGGTGATGTAGGATTTCCCTTACACCACTGGATGCTCCTGCATCAGTTTAGAGGTAGAAAGTGAGCAATATCTAATTTTATATTAAAATATTGGTATTGAAAGTAAATATTGAGTAGTTTCATGTACAACATATGACATGTCACTAATCAAAATATCTATGGACACCTTAAGATCTTGAGAGCATATTGGTTTGACATTGAAAAACATAGCACCAACACTAGATATTCAATACAATTGTGTCTTGAGATCTTATTGGTTTGACATGACATGTCACTAGTAAGAATATCTAGGGATGACAAGGCAAGGGCAACACAATTAAATAATGGTTCGAAGGATAAAATACAAGTAAAGAAATAAGGACATACCAAGTTTCACATATAGAGATGGTTTCACATTATCAAAGCTTCAATATAACAAAACAAAAAGAAGTTGGGTCAAGTTTTGGACAATGTTCAATCCAATCACCTTTGGGGACCCAAGTGGTATTAACCAAATTTCGAAACATATTTTCTAAGGAGATTTTTTCAATAAAGTATAGTCTCAAAGTAAATATATTCTAACCATTTACATGCATTATGAAAATCTTAAAAAGACAAAACCACAATAAAAAGACAACCTAAAAAATTATATACAAAATTTTGAAAACAAACTTTCAAAAATTTCAATTAAAATAATACCAATTTCATACCAATTTAAAGAACACAAAACATATAAATTAAACATCAATAACTCAACTGAAATACCAAAAAGGTTAATATCATAAAAAGATAAAATCTACCCTAAAACAATAAAATCTCAATAAAACAAAACAACACTAAATGGATAAGATTTTACAAAATCCCAGTAGGGAAAGCCAAGTCTGGTACATCATAGCCAATACAGCTTCACTCCTTTATTAACTTATAAATTAGTGATGATATCTCCCATTCAAAAAGGAAGAATATTGAAGGTGAGAGCAACATGACAAAAGCATGGCAGACACATGGCACCAAAACCCATGTGCATGCCCACTTAATTTCTTCCATTATTTTTCCATAAATCCAATATGATCATCACAACATGTCATTAAAACTCACCAAACCTAGATATTTCCATTACTGTCCATGAAAGATGTTCTATGTTGTGTCACATTCTCATGATCTTTTCTGAGTATTTAAAGCAGTTGTAGCCTGTCTTTCATTTTCTACCTTTCTTGTGCCATTTTAATGTTGATTTCTGTTGTAGTGACTCATATTTGCATTTCTATCTTTCAATTTAAAGATTGGGTTTTATTGCATCTTCTGGATAAGGAACCTCCTTGTTTATGTCTTCTAATAAAATATTTCAGGAGAAACATAACAAGAAGCACTTATAAACAAAATATAATGATAGAGAAAGATCAGTTTATAGACCAGTTTTTATGGCTCTGTTATTGATAGGACAAACCAAATAATTGGGTGTGAAGATATTAGAAAGTTTTATATTCAAAAAAACATATCTGTTCGCTTCCTCCTGTGAAGGCAGTTGTATACATCGAGAAAGAGTGATGTAATCAAAATCTATAATTTAAACTTTCATTGTTTGGATCAACGTCTTTTATGGACGCTTGTTTCCAGCTTTGAAAAGATCTGTAATTAATAATAAATATTTGTAACAAGCTTACAGGAAATTGCAGGCAGCAAAATATAAAATAGTAATAATATAAAATTAATTTCAAACTTTTAAAATTTTAAATTTAAATAATATTCTTATGGATCTTTTCATTAGTTGTTGTCAGTTTGAATTTGACTCATGAAATATGGGTCAATGAGTTTGATTCGTAAAATTACATGGTTGAATCTTGATAGCAATATCACATTTGACACACTGTGGAAATACCTCCTACTTATCAGTCTGAATTTGTATTTAAAGATATTTATTATTCATTTGGAAATTATTAAGTATTATGAAAAAAAATTGTTAGAGAGAATTCATGATAAATTTATAGTAGCATTATGAAAGCGTATATTGACATATATAATCTTAGGCATCTTTATGTGTTTTCCTATCATTTTCGATCTTGGTTCATTGATATTGAATCAATTCACCTAAGATATTGATTGACCAAAACATTCACTTAGTAAGTTCCCAAATGATGTGTATAGACAACATCTCACTTTAGACACATCTACAACAAGGTGAGCTTGCATATTTACTTTTATATTTTTCTATTGTACAATTGGTTTCATTATAGAATACTCTAGCATGGAGAAACTTCGGAAAATTTTAGAGACACACACCATGAGACTTCTTCCCTTGTCTCTCCTTTTGCCATTGAAGTTTCTTCTACATAAAACATTGTATTTTTTCTTCTCGATGGGAGGAATGTTGTTTGTAAGATATGGATTAAGTGGTCAACATCAACTCCTAAGAGAATAAAAATGTTTTGAACTGCAAAAGAATCATCGTAACACTAAAATGAAATGTAACACTATGATGCATGTCCTCCATAATGATTAAGTGGTCATATTCTTATGCTCCTAAATATTTCTTCCATTTTTATTATAATTAATTATTTTAAAAATGATTTTCTACCAAGTACTACAAATTATATCATCTTAATTTCTATATTTAGAAACTTGGCTAGCCATGCCACTCTTTTATATTTGAAATATGGTTTGAGCGTAGAAATTTTTTTACATCAAGTGGTTGATGTTTCTGTGAAGTGTGAGTTGGAAGTACTAGCATGCCAATCCCTACTAACCTCACCTCTTAAAATTTTTGTCACAATAACATGGCTTTCATGGCCAATAACAAAATACTTGAAATTAATCTTGCAAAGTGATGCAACCAATTGAGAAATTTCTTTTGTCATCCATGTGTGGGGTTGGGTATCCATGCATTGGCCTCTTCCATAGCTTGTTTCATTTCTCTTTATCCTTGAACAAATAAAAACCTAGTGTTCTTTTATTGGTAGCATTCACAAAACATAATATAATAATTAATTCTATATTATGTAGTATGTTACGTTTTAACTATCTCTTTTCACCAACACCTGCACATGGCTCCATTTCTCCCTACTTGAATGCCAATACCATCACAATTCCATATTTGGAGAGGGCCATATGGTTGGTGTCATAATATTTTGATAGTTTTGTGTAGAATGAATACATAACTGTAAGCCTTAGGTTTAGTGATCTATCTCTATAGAGGCCTTTTAATATCCTCAATATAAATTTGGGATGGTTTCTTTTAAAACATATCTAGCATAATTTATCAAGGAACCCATCCTTAAATCACTTTGGGCATGTCTAGTAGTTTTTCACAATTTCTAACTTGAGATTGATAATATCAAACCCATGTGCCGCACCAACCATGTCTTTACACCATTCTACAATATTATTCTCTTCCTCTACATTCAACACTCTAGTTGGACCTTTCATTGAAGTGGAATATATAGCATCCAACTAGTTGGTCAATGTACTAGTAGGGAATTCACATTTATTTCTTGTACTCCTTGTTGAGAGTCTATTATGCTTGGCATCTTGAAGATCTCCTTCCATATCATGTTTGGTCCACTCTTCTTGCACTAAAGGATTCTTGGTTCTTAAACATGCATTGATTTGAGAAATTACCTCACCAGTTGTATAATTCCCTCATTAACATCTTCAATTTATTTATTTGGTGGGATTCATATGCCTTTTTTTTTGTGGAGGGTGTGTGATGGGTCCTGAGCAGTTGATTGTAAGGACTATTAAATTGTATATAACCCACACAAATAGAAAAAAAATAAATACATTTGGAAAACTTTCAATGAGGGAATTTCTCATCCTTATAATATATTTTATTATATTGATTATAGAGACACAATTAAAATATATAATTTGATCTTACATTGTATAAAATATATAATCTCAAGTTACAACATTTAGAATAATATATGAATAAGAAATGATAGAAATGTAAGCCAAAGGAAATGGATGAGCAAGATAATGTAAAGTTGTGACTAATGTAATATAAACTTAAAGTGGTAGATAACAAACTCCAAATAATATAGCAGTTTAATGATTATGTAGAAAAATCTAGTAGAGAAAAGTATGTATTTGTAGCTATGTCATAATTGAATTGGTGTTTATCTATAGCCTTTCATTTGGGTGGATGATATCAAAATTTTATTATTGAAACATGTCAGATAGAAGATTCAAAAGATGGATTAGGTGAATTTTAAAATTTTAAATTATAATCAAAGATTTGATTAAATTTTTGATTGTTTGGTCCACATTATTTTCAAGTGAAATAAAAAATAGATTTTCAATAGATGGATTAGGTGAATTTTAAAATTTAAAATTATAATCAAAGATTTGATTACATTATTGATTGTTTGGTCCACATTATTTTCAAGTGAAATAAAAAATAGATTTTATATTACAATATGAGCTCTCAAATCTTTTAAGCATAGAATGCATACAATTTATGTCAATTTAAAATATTGATAATTAAATCTGAATATGTAATCTTTTTGCCACCTATTTTGATAAAATATTAACTCTATCTTGACCAAATATTAAATATTTAATAAACATTTTAATTTTGAACATTAATTCTATTCATTGAATGCAAAGCATGATCTCACACATCTTTTTCTTTTGAAATAAAGAATAGACTTTATATTAGGCTATGAATTCTCAAATCTTCCAAACATAGAATGTGTGGAATTTATATCACTTTAAAATATAAGTAATTACGTCTGTTTATGCAATCTTTCTTCCACCTATCTTGATAAAACATTAACTAAAAGAAATAGATTTAGATTTGGATCAAACTTTGAAATGGTTTTCGAAGCAATAAAAATCATTTTTTAATTATAAGATAGATCTGAAAATATGAGCCACTCCAACAGAAATCAATTTTAAAAGGACAAATGAAAGGTTTGAAAATGGCAGGCAGGCTACAACTGCTTTAAATACTAAAAGAGAAAATCCTGAGAAAAAATAATGAAGTGGGTGTTCAGTCTTCTATGTTGGGGTCGTATATCTGCTATGCTTTTTCTGATGTTGATGTCACAGCATTGGTGGAGCACCTTCAATTATGCTTCTTACTAAATTGGAGATATCATCATTAAGGCGTTCTTTCTATGAGAAGAGTGAGTTATTCTTTGAAATCAATGGTTAGAGAAGAGTGTAGAATGATGTAAGATATTGAAAATATTTTGTTCATTTGTGTATTTGGCATTTTTGAGTTCATTGGTTTCTACGTAATTGTTTCTCTTTACGATTTGTTTGATTGTTAATTTTGTTTCAAATATACAATAAGGAGGTAAGTGAAATTGATGGTTGAGACATGAAGAGTTGGTTTCCTTTCAAATATACAACAGGGAGGTAAGTTGTGAAATTGACAATTGAGACATGAGGGGCACTAGCGGTTTGATAGGTGATGCAGGAGCATCCATGGCATAGTGGCTATCCCGTGTCAACAAAAAGATGTTTAATTTTCTGTTGCAACTTTTGGTGTGAATTCAATTTCATATCTTGTCTTGTGAAATTCATATTTTTGATGTGCATTTGGATGTCATGTCATGCTGAAATTTGAATTTGCAATTTGGAGTGAATTTGATGAAAGCAAGATAAGAGGAGATAGTGGAGGATATGCTTTGAAAGCAAAAAGCCAGAAAAAGAAAATGGAGGCGTGGGTTTTTGGGAGACCTCCAATTTGATTTGTAGTTCAAAATTTTAAATTCCAAGACTCCTAAAAATTAGGGAAATTGAAGGTGGATGCCTAGGCTTGAAAATTGTGTTTTTCTTTATTCATAAAAGCAAGAAAGCCATGAAGTTTCAAAAGCTTATTTTAGTCAATTTAATTTATAGAATTTAATTTAATTAGAGATTCCTAGAGGTGGGTATGGCTTTTGGGGAGTGGGTTTGGAATGAGAGGAAATTCACCCAAATGAACTCATGTGTCATTTCATGTAGACGACAGTTTGTGTAAAAGAAAAATCAATTCATTTTAAAGAGAAGTATTTTCAGATTATAGGAGGGGAAACAAGGAGGCATGCCATACCTCTAGGAAGGAATTTTAGTGGCGTTGTTGCAGATTGGAGACTAGTTGCAGAACCATGGACATCACCAGTAGTTGCAAATTTGAGTTGTTGAGATTGTTTTGAGAGATTTGTTGTTGCAGGAGTTGGAGAATTTTTTTTTGCAAAATTCTGATTTGTTGTTGCAAATCATTTTTTTGTGATTTCCAGAAGTCTTGTAAGGGCTTGTTGCAGCCCTATTGTCCTTTTTGGACTGGCGTAATTCAATTTGCAAAGTTTTCTTACATTTGATATTTTTGGTTGCAAGTTGCAAACCGGAATTGCAATATTTGTTGCAAGAAGTTATTTTCCTGTGAAGAGTGATTTTTCAATGGTTATGTCAGAGCTATTTAATTTAGTTTCCATTATTTATCATACATTAATAGGAATATGGTAGCTGATGAAAAACTCATTAAAACCTGATCTATTTACATTTTTAGATTTTTTTCTAAATTTTTTTGTAATGATGTTTTGTATTCATATTAAGAGAGAAGAGGGTTGACACAATTAATTAATTTTCTTTGTCAGTCTTCTAAATTGTTCACACAATATTATCTACCATAGATCTACATGGACTAGAAGGTGGACAAAATTAGTAGGCATGAGAGTGGATTTTATATGGACAAAGAAATTATAATATATTTTCTTGATAGAAATAGTATTTCACAACCATTTAATAAATTATAATTTAGATAGTATAACTTTCAGATTTTATAGTTAGTACATATAAATTAGAAAAAATGATTTTGTACTTATATTATTAGAAAATATAAAGATTAGAGAAAGTTGTAATGGTAAAATGTGAGTAATGCAAATGAATTATAACCTATAGATAATTGAAATTATGATTAATGTATAGGTGGTACATATTGTGACACAGTATATATTTGATAAATCAAATACATTTGTGATTTTGTTCATATAAGGAAAAAGTTTCAAGTTGAGGCTTGTTAGGTACAAAATTGGAATGTATGTCAATGTAGAGATAGTGCAATGGATAAAGAGAAATAGGGGTGAACCGAGAAATAGAGAGAGGAAGAGAGAGAGATAATGCTTCATTGTGATTGGATTTCCAAATATTCACAATATTTTGATACAAGTGGACCTCACCACATGCTTCATGTATATTAAGTTCTTTATAGTATTTGAGAAGAAAATATAAGAGCTATTGAAATTTTAATAAGATATGAAAGTATATTTTATTGATACATTAGTTTTTTAAATAATATTTATACTAAGAGTAAATATATAAAGTTGATAGGGATTTTTAAAGGAACAATAGCTTATGCTATTGCAGAGAGAATAAATGTTATCCTAGATATTATTTTATGTTTAGTTAAATAATTAAAGTTAATTAATACTACAATAGATTGAAAAATGATAGTAGTGAGAAGTAATTTGAGTAGTATTAGATTGATATGTAATTTGATTTAATAGGGGTTAATTGTTTATAATAATTTATTGGAATGTTGTAATTAAAGTTATAGAATTCAAGATTGGATTTGTGATTAGGGAGGTTTTAATGATTGTGTAATACATGTATCTCCAAATAGTCAATGCCATGTAAGTGTTGTATTCCACACATTAAGGGTAAATACATTAGAGTTTATCCCTCATGTTATATATAGTGGAACATGCAAAAGTAGGCACATACCAAACAATTGTCTTAGACCATAGCCTTCATCATGGTGGCCATTTTTTGAAAATGACACATTATTTAACCAAATGTTGAGTATTATGCATTGTGGTCACCTTAATCACCTAACTAAGCTCAATCCCCACTCCACCATGTCTATTAAATGAATGATATTTACATAGCCAAAATGTGAAACATAGAGAGATAGAAACTAATAGAGAAAGATAAGAAGAAGATAAAAATAGAATATGGGAGTGAGAGGGAAATAGAGGAAGAGATAGAAGGGCGAGAAAGAGAGAGGAAGAGAGAGATAAGGAATGAGAAAGAGAGGGAAAATAAAGACAAATAAAGAGAGTGAGGAAGAGAGAAGGGAGAGGGAGATATATAGAGAGATGAAGTGAAAAAGGGATATAGTAGGAGATACATATAGAAAATGAATGTTTGAATGCATGTATGTATGTATGTATGTATGTATGTATGTATGCATGTATGCTTACTAGTCTAAAATGGTCACATACTAAATAAGTTATTATAGAGCTTCATTTATAAATTCAAACATAAATATCTTAACTAATCCAAAATTAAAAAAAACCTCTTTCTAATATATGACTTTCTTTATGGTAGAGACATGTAAAGAAGCAATGGGAAGATATAAAAAAAACACAAAATAGTAAGGGAAATGGAGAGTGAAGGCTTAGAAGGGTGATAGGGTGAGGTAGGAAGAGATCCCTATAAATACTTAAGAAATATACTTTTCTTTTCATGAAATACCACGAATGTAAATCATTTGCCTAGATTGAGACCATATAAATCAACTACTCAACTTTGATAAATTTGTTGCATCAATGACCAAGAGAAAGATAAAAATTATTGGAAACATTAAGCTTAATTTTTCTATGAATTTTTTAAATACTATTACAACATCATATATGAGTAGAAATAATGAAACATTGATGAGTAATTTAAAATGTAAATTTTTTATGTTAAAATAACATAAAGGTGGCCAAATCTTCTAGACTTGCTTTGGGATTTCAAGGAAGGAAATTAGTATGTAGAAAGCCCTAAAAATTACATATTTTACATCCAAAACTTTTGGTGGGAGGATAAAACGTCGTGATAACCCTATTAGATGGAAAATTGTGTTCAATAACCATGAATAAAAATTAAGTTCAATTTCTTAGGAGACCTTAGGGTTTAAATGAACCATCTAGGATTAGGTCTCCTCATTAATTATTTACTTTTTCACACATGTTTTAGGAAGGGAAAAGGTGGGGTTTACACATAGAATATAATTAGACACAACATTTCAGTTCATAGCAAAGGGGTAAAAGGTTCTAAAATAAAAGAAAATAAGTGAGGGTTTGAAAATATGATAAAGAAAAATTAAATGAAAAAGGATATTTAAGAAAGCTAAACAAGTCTAAGGGAATAATATTGGAAAAAAGATAAACATGGTTTGGCTAAGAAAAAGGGGTCAAAACATCACAAGATGGGCTAAAATGGACACAAAAGTATAATAAGGGTATGCAAATTTTGTTATTATAATTATCATCATTAGAAAATTGACTATATAGATTAAAAAAACTTCAAAATAGTTAAGTAAAATAACTAAAAAAATAATACTAATATTAAATGTTGTAAGGTGAAGACATCTAGACTATTGTGAAAATGAATTTTTAAGTCTCCCTAATTTTGTTGTACTCAGATATATTTGAGTTAAATCTTGTAATTTGTAATTTTCTGCATTGTTTCAATACAAATATATATATGAATTTTGACAAAAATGAGATATTTGTCGAAGTGAAAAAGTGTATTTCTTTATCGTTTAATTTTTTTATTTTATTTTCAAATTTTCAATGAGAAACAACCAATTATGTTATTAATCCTCTAGAAGATTATTATTAATTATTCTTTCCAATCAATCAAAAATATTTATTTCTTATTTACTTTTTTATAATACATAAAATGTAACAATGAACATATTTAATTAATTAAAAATGATAAAGAATGTAATTTACGTTAAATATTATATTAGATGTTCTAGGAAAAATTTAAATCTCCTTTTGAGAAAGCATTAAGAAAAGTAACAAATATCTAACATGTCATTTTCAACTTTATAAAATAATAATTAAGTATGGTACAATGACTATGTTTAGTCTTTGTCTTTACACATTTTCCTCATTACCCATCTACGTTTGGGATCTCCATAACCCTATATAACTCGTCATAGATTATAATAACAGAATCTAGAGAAAGAACTTTATTGCGATGCCACATAATAAAAACTCTGGTTTTGTGTCATATTATATTTGTAAGGACATATTGTGGCCAATTCCGGAGCTTACCATGGAAAGAGAATTTGTGTTTCTTTTATATTAGGATTCTTCTTTATGTTTTTGTCTTTTGGAGTTTACCCTAGTAGGTCGTGCTTTCTAAATTGCGTGTATATTTTTTAATGTTATTATAATAGACCAAATTTTTCTAAAAAAAAATTGATTAAAACTTATCAAAATAAATGTCTCATAGAACAATTAAGCTATTATTGTTGAATTAGTCATCATATTGTTTGGAATTGATTTGTAGAGTAAATGTTACTTTGAGTATAGGTGAAGATGTTCATTTAAAAGTTCAATAATACTTGGAAGTTTTTGTGTAATGACAAATCTACATGTGATATTAGAGCCTCAACCTAGGTTCAATTCCATTGACTTACACTAGAGGAAGGGTGTTGGATTAATTGCCCCACCTTTAGTAATTGATCTTAACTGCCACTTTGAGTATAGGTGAAGATGATGATTGGAAGTTCACTAACACTTAGACGATTTGACGTAACAACAAATCTACAATTATAAGGTTGCATCATATTACTCTTACCCTTAGTAATGTGAGCAACTTCATCCAAACTTAGGAAATTTTAATATACTTTAATTTCTATGTATTTATATATAAAATGGTATAAAAGTAATGATGCTTCATGTTTCTATTATATGTGTTAATGAGTTTTTGACCCTTAAAATAATTCAATATATGAAGAATTATAAAATGCACACAATATATATTATATTATTTTAGTGTTGGTGATTATATTCTAAAGGCTTTAATACTAAAGATGTAGTATTATTATAATAAAAATTTACCATTAATGTTTTTTGGAATTACTTTACAAGTTATTGTTGTGTTAATGTACTTATAAGAGTAGTTCTTGTTGTTTTAATAGATAGTGAAATGAAGTACACATGTGTTATGGTGGTTAGGTTCTATTGTGTGATGTAGATGGAGATGTTGATAATCCATAAAGATGGATGTCATGTGTCACACTTGGAAGGTTGGTTATGTGGACATGATGGGGATAATATGAAACCTCGTCCTTACAATTCAAAACTTGTCGAAACATGTAACTAAAGAAGCATCTTTACATGTTAACATGGAAGTAGAGTCAACAATAGAAGGGATAGTGAAGCTAAAGTGGTTTCAAAATTTAAGTTAGAGAGATAGTTAATAGACAAGTGCATTATGTGATGGTTGGACATGAATTTTCCCTTGTCGTGGTGATAGTTGATTTTATTTCTCATGCAAATGACCATTTCCTTTCCTTTCTAGATACATTTTTGTTGGAACACAACAGTCTACTAAGAGGGGGGTGAACCAATAGATCACTTTAAAATTTATCTCTTTGTACCTTTAAGTAGATTAATTCATTTTATTCCTTTATGTGTAGATTAAAACATGTAAGGCAGAGAAATAAATATTCACACACATAACATAGAATATACATGGAAAACCCAAGATGGGAAAAACCACATGTTGAATTGCATAAGACAACTAAGAGGGGGGGTGGTGAATCAATTGTATCAAATTCTTTACTTCTTAACTTAATCAATTCCACTTTAGCCTCAATCTGTTATTAAGTATGAACATGAAATATAGATAACAGAAACAAAATACTAGAAACACCAAATTTACGTGGAAAACCCTAATGAGGGAAAAAACCACAATGAGGATTCACTCACAATATAGTAGTAATGCAATACCGGATACACAGGCTTACTACCCAAATACAAAGGGTCACTACCCAGATCAAAGGCTCACTGCTTTAAGACTCACTATCCAGAAAGAGAGGCCCATTGCCTACAAAAAATAAAAAGAAATAGATAATGATCCACCACTACAAGTTACACACACTTCACAACTTGATCAGAAGATTATGAATACAATGAAGTGTTGCTGCCTTAATTCACTCTTCCACACTTGTTCACACACTCTTCTCTTGCTCAAATCGAATGATGGATGGACATGAAATTCGCTACAACTCAGCTTGCTTTTATACCATCTTCAACCTTAGAAACATTCTCCAAGGTCAGCTTATACGATTTCATTTTACAAATTCAAACTAGGTCAGCTACTCAACATTCTTGCAATGGATAAGAATGTGAGGGGACCAAATACATTTTTAATTTAGGACCCAAACAACATCTTGGATCACACACATGCTTCCTCAAGTCGATGCAAAAGCCAAATGTAACATGCAGACACCAGGTTGGCCAAACCTAATGAAAACACAAACGAACTTTGAAGTACATTCATCATCAACAAGATAAACACACATGGATTTCTCAACACGCTTCACCAGTCTTTTTACCATCTCTGAGAATAACTTAGATACATCTGCAACAACTTTAACAAACTTCATTTGTAGAGAACACTTCACCAGTTCAATCGGGACAACCAACAAAACACAAAGACTCTAGAGCAGGTCTTCCAAAGCGCCAAACCACAAGAAACTTTGTCAAAACATAGAAACCATCAAAAGGAATAATCTCCCAGATCCGCAAGATTTGAGGCCAAATAACAAAAGATTGTGGAGCCAAAAAAAATTCTCCCAGTCAATAACCAGATAACTCTAACAAACCAGTTCACATGCCGGTGAACATAAATTTTTCTTTCCATCAAACTAGAAGCTGGAACTCAAAATATATAATCCATTTAATCTTATTAACACACCCATAAATCTGTGTGGGCACTGGGTGAACACAAAAGAAATACGAACCACAATACCGGAGCACACTCTAAAATACAACTTCAACACAACTTTCCTTATTTCTCAAATTTTCTTAAAAGCACTTGGAAAATAACTTACTCAACTTGTAAAGTGTTGACATCAATTAAAACATTAATGGAAACACCCCCAAACACATCCATACTTGCAACAATCTCCCCCTTTTTCATTGATGGCAACACATGATGTGAAAAACCATGAAAGACAACATACATGATTCTCAGAAGCAACAACCTGCCAAGCATATAATTTTCACATGATTCTATCTCCCCCTTTCACATAAATGGTAAAGGAAATTCTTACCATATAAATCTCTATTCACTCCACCTAAGGAGTACATCCATATCACATACTGCAACAATGCACTTTTCTACTCCCGCTGAGGAGTAGACCCCAATCATCAGTCCAAAACAAAAGAGTTTGTGAATCCACTGGACTAATGCACCTTTATGTGCATTTAGTTCAAAGAAGGAGGGGTAGAAACCCCTAGCTTGCCTCTGAAATACTCAAAAGTATCCTTTGGAAGGGCCTTAGTGAATATGTTTGCAACTTGTTCTTTGGTAGGTACATATTCAAGTCTTACTTCATTCATCAATACTTTCTCCCTCAAGAAGTGATACTTGATAGATATATGTTTGTTCTAGAATGCATCACTAGATTCTTTGAAATGTTTATAGCACTTGTATTGTCACAAAATATAGAAGTAGGTTCATCACTCGCCATGCCTATGTTCATCAAAGTTTTCTTCATCCAAAGTACCTATGTACAACAAGATGTTACTGCAATATATTCTGCTTTAGCAGTGGATAAAAAACCTAAATATTGTTTCTTACTCATCCAAGAAACTAATCTTTCTCCAAGAAAGAATGATCCTCCACTTTTACTCTTCTTGTCATCTACACATCCAACCCAATCAGCATCACTGTAGGCACTCAAGGTGAATTAATTTTTCTTTGGACACCATAGCCCATAATCTGGAGTTCCTTTAAGATATTTGAATATCCTTTTCACAACTTTATAATGTGTTTCCTTTGGTTCTACTTGAAATATTGCAACTAAGCATACTACATGCATAATGTCAGGTCTAGTAGCAGTAAGATACAACAATCCTCCAATCATGGATTTGTTCATGCTCTTATCAACGTTAGCAGATCCATCATCCTTACTCAGCTTGCATCTAGTGACCATAGGGGTACATTCCGGTTTAGAATCATCTATTCCAAACTTCTTTAACAATTCCTTAACATACTTAGATTGTGAAATGAATATCCCTTTGTCAGTTTGATTAACTTGAAGCCCAAGGAAGAAATTTAGTTCACCAATCATAGACATTTCAAATTCTTTTTGTATCTCTTCAAAAAATATCTTACACACACCTTCATTACCACTAGATATGATATCATGATCAACATATACCACAAATATCAGTATCTTGTCTTTCTCAAATTTGAAGTAAAGATTGTTGTCTACAGAACCTTTGCTAAATCCCTACTTTGTCAAATATATGTCCAATCTAGCATACCAAGCTCTAAGGGCTTGTTTGAATCCATATAATGCTTTCTTCAACTTACAAACCATGTCTAGTTTGTCTAATAGTGAAAATCCTTCTAGTTGCTCCATATATACTTCTTCTTCTAGTTCCCCATTCAAAAATGCAAATTTGACATCCATCTGATATACTTTGAAATCTTTATGAGCTGCAAATTCCAAGAACATTCGAATGGCTTCCATTGATTGCTACAGGTGCAAAAGTTTCTTCAAAATCTATTCCTTCAAACTATGAGTATCCTTTACATACAAGTCTTGCTTTATTTTTTACCATTTCACCATCTTCATTCAACTTGTTTTCAAATACCCATTTCAAACCAACCACATTCTTGTTTGTAGGTCTAGGGACTAGTTCCCAAGTCTCATTCTTCTCTATCTCTTTTAATTCATCTTTCATTGCTCTCATCCAAATTTCATCATCACATGCTTCATTCAAAATCTTAGGTTCTATTTTAGAAAGTAGACATAAGTTTACCTCAACCACTTTGCTTCTTGTCTTCACTCCTTCACTTTTTTCTCCAATTATATGTTCCTCCGATTGATTTCTCTAAAAATATTTAGGAGACTTAGGTGTAGTTTCTTGATTTTCTTCTTGTTCTTCACTTTTCTCTTTCTCTTCCTTTTCTTCTTCTTGTATTTCCACATAGATAGGCTCATCAGGTTCAAGTTCAGTTATCTCCACTGGTCTATACATAGCTTTATCAACTTTCACATTAGCACTTTCAATGATTTTTCTCAGTCTCTTATTAAAACATATGTAACCCTTACTATTAATTAAGTATCCAAGGAAAATTATTTCATCACATCTAGCATCAAACTTTCCAATATTTTCTTCATCTCTTCTAGTGTAACATATACTATAAAATACCTTAAAATATTTCTAAGTAGGAGTCTTACTCATCCATAACTCATAAGGATTCTTAGTGTTGTTACCTTTGACTTAAACTTTGTTAAGAGTGTGAATGGATTCTTTCCAATACACATCAAGAACATTTGCTTCTTTCATCATAGTTTTGGTTGCCTCTTGCACACTCCTTTTCTTTCTTTCTACAACTCCATTCTGCTGCAAGGTTCTAGGAGCAGAAAAATGTCTTTTAATGCCATGCTCAAGTCACAGAATGTATTGAACTACCTGGATGTAAACTCTCCACCTCTATCAAATCTTAATCATTTAGTTCTCAAGTTTACTTCATTTTCTACTCTTTCCTTAAACACTTTGAATCTATCAAGAGCTTGAAACTTTTCTCTAAGAAATGTAAGCCATTGTCATCCTAGAGTAATCATCAATTAAAAGCATAAAGTACTTGTCACCATTCAAGATTCCAATTCTTGTAGGACCACAAAGGTCTGTGTGGATCAATTCAAGCATTCTGGTAGATGATTGATCTTTTTTTTTGAAACCATTCCTTGTTTGTTTTCCCATCTGATAACTTCTTCAAATTGAATTTGAAGGTTTTATCATTCTAGGTAGATCTCTCACAACTTCTGTAAAAATGACCCTAACTAGATTATCAAAATTCACATGTCCCATCCTCCGATGCCAGAGCCAACTCTCACTAATCTGAGAAACAAAACATTGACCGTCACCACCTTTGAGTTGATAGATGTTTCCATGAGTTCTTCTAGCTACAACCATAGTTCCAGATCCTTTTCTAATCTCACAAGTGTTATCCTGAAACACAAGCTTAAAACCTTTGCTACACATTTATCCAACACTTAAGAGATTATGCCTTAAACCCTTTACATAGTATACATCAGCAGTGTTATGTTTTACATCAAAGCTAATTGTTCCTTTACCAACAATCTTAGCACCAAAATCATCTCCAAACATGACTATACCTCCATCATACTTCTCAAGTTTAGTAAACTTACTCTTATCTCCAGTCATATGATTTGAACATCCGCTATCAATTACCCAAAAGTCTTCATCCTATCTAGCATGAAAATTAGTTACTAGAGTACCTTTTGATTCATTCTTCTTACACTTCGGACTAGGTTCTTTTGCACATTTCTTTTCCAAGGCTAGAAAAAGCATTCATCTTTGTCTTCCTCAAGATCTGATTCATCATCAGAAACTCCTGCATCTTCTTTAACATAATATAGCTTCTTGAACTTCCTATCCTTCTTATCCTTGAAATTACTGTTATTATCCTTGTTCTTCTTTTGTGTAGCTCTATTAGGACATCTTGATGCATAATGACCAATATTTCCACAACTGAAAAATTTAAAGGGTGACTTACCTTCGTATTTACCAATACCTTTCTTCAATCTCCTTGTGAAATTTTCTTTCAAATCTTCTACATCTTCATCATCTTCTTCTTCTATCTTCAAGGCTTTAAAGGTTGTTTCAATCTTCTCCTTATCTCTTGCAAATTTTGTCATCTCAAATGCAGTCAAGACACCAAATAAATGTTCCTTAGTAAATGTCTTTGGATCATAATGTTCTTCTAGTGTAGATACTCTGTCACTGTAATTGTTTGGTAAGGTCATCAAGATCTTCTCAATTACATCTTCATCTTTCATGGTACCTCCTCGATTGTTGATTTCAATTGCTATAGTTTCAACTCTCTGATAATAGCTCGCAATATCTTCTCCATATTCCATTCTCAGATTCTGAAGTTTTCGCTTAGCAGTTAGTTTCCTTGATAAATTCACTCTCTCATTGCCTTCATAAATCTCTTTCAATTTTGTCCATATTTCATTAGCAGTAGCTAAAGAAATAACTTGTGATCTTTCAGTTTTAGATAATGCACTAAAGATAGCAAAACTCACTTTTTCATTCTCTTCAAAGGATGCAACTTCATCAATAGTAGAAGGTCTGATTGTTGGAATAACATACTTTGTCTCCACATCTTTCCAAGTATTAAAACTAATTGATATCAAATAACTTCTCATATGTTCTTTCCAATCACTATAATCAACTCCATCAAACATAGGAAGCTGCAACTTGTGCACCATCTAATCTACATCAAGAGGTTAATATTTTCACCGAGGAACCAAAGCTCTGATACCAATTGTTGAATTACACAAGACAAATAAGAGGGGGGGTGAATCAGTTGTATCAAATTCTTTACTTCTTAACTGAATCAATTCCACTTTAGTCTCAGTCTACTATTAACAATGAACATGAAATGCAGATAAAAGAAACACAATACCAAAGACACCATGGTGAGGATTAACTCACAATATAGTAGTAATGGAATACTGGATACACATACTCACTTCCCAAATACAAAGGCTCACTACCCAAATCAAGGGCTCACTGCCTTAGGACTCACTATCCAAAAAGAGAGGCTCACTACGTATAGAAAATACAAAGAAACATATAATGATCCAACACTAGAAGTTACACACACTTCACAACTTGATCAAAATATTATGAATATAATGAAGTACTGTTGCCTTAATTCACTCTTCCACAATCTACTTTTCGCACTTGTTCGCACACTCTTCTCTTGCTCGAATCGAATGATGGATGGATATGAAATTTTCTACAAATCAACTTGCTTTTATACCATCTTCAACCTTAGAAACACTCTCCAAGGTCACTTATACAATTTCATTTTACAAATTCAAACTAGGTTGGCTACTCAACATTCTCACAGTGGATAAGAATGTGAGGGGACTAAATACATGTTTAATTTAGGACCCAAACAACATCTTGGATCATGCACACACTTCCTCAAGTCAATGCAAAATCCAAATGTAACGTGTAGACACCAGGTCGGCCAAAGCTAATGAAAACATAAATGAAATTTGAAGTACATGCATCATCAACAAGATAAACACACACAAATTTCTCAACACGCTTCACTAGTCTTTTTACCATCTCTAAGAGAAACTTGGATACATCCACAACAACTTCAACAAACTTCATTTGCAAAGAAAACTTCACCAGTTCAATCGAGACAACCAAAAAAACATAGAGACTTCAGAGCAGGTCTTCCAGAGCGCTAAACCACAAGAAAAAATTTCAAACATAGAAACCATCAAAAGGAGTAATCTCCTAGATCCACAAGATCTGATGCCAAATAACAGAAGACTACGGAGCCAAAAACATTTCTCCCAGTCAATAACCAAATAAATCTAACAAACCAATTCACACATCGGTGAACATAACTTTTTATTTCCATCAAGCTAGAAGCTGAAACTTGAAATATAGAATCCATTTAAGCTTATTAACACACCCATAAATTTGTGTGTAGAAGAAACGTGAACCACAATACCAAATCATGCTCATAATATAGCTTCAACACATCTTTCCTTATTTCTCAAATTTTCTCAAAAGCACTTAGAAAATAACTTACTCAACCTATAAAGTGTTGACATCAATGACAAAATTAATGATAACACCCCCAAACACATCCATACTTTCAACACCATAGTGAAAAATGCTACTAGGATCTACTATCCTAATCCAACCTCACAATCAAATGTTCAGAGTACAAAGTTTAAGGGAACCAACCCTAAAGAGACACCAATCCTTTATTTTAGGAGCACCCACTCCAAGGAAGCACCCACTCCATTTTCTGAGCACCTACTCAGATATTTGATGGCACCCACTAATAATATTTACAAATCTATGTATTACCATTTGTTCTTTTGAACACAATTCAATGTTGCAACTTAATTGCAACTACGGAAATATTTTTTGTTGTTTTTGCAACTCACTTATCTACTCTACACCTCTCCCTTTTTCTATTAGTGAATTCTTTGTCTTTGTCAAAGGCTCATGCACGCATTCTATGACTTTATGTTCTGCACTTTTAGTATTGACCTTGATGAAGATCTCTGATTTTTGTTTGGATTCTACTCATTCACAACTTTTTCTCTTCACTCTCTCTCTCTCTACTACTTGCACATACAATGTTAACAAAAAATTGACTAACTTCCCTTTTTCTTATCTCCATTGACCTACAAAAATTGCCTCCAACTTTGCACACATTTACACTTCAAGGTAAACCCATAATACTGGTTTACAATTCTAATGAGGAAGGAAAAATGCATTTTCAGTGGGAATTTTTTTTGAGGAGGTTTGCTTGAACTAGGTGGTTCGAGCAGACACCTTCTATGGCTCACTCGAACCCCCCAATTTGAGTGAACCCCCCTCCATGTAGGCAGATTATTTTGTAATAAAAAAATAGGGTTTGAGCGAAAGGGGGTTCACTCGAACCCTTGTTTTAGGGTTTTTTTTAATACAATTTTTTACTTTTAGAAATGACAATTTCGTCCTTCACTATTACAACAGTGAACCCTCAAACCCTAGGTGAATGAAAGCATATTCAAGGTGACTGAAAAATTTCACCACCCTCCATGAGCATCACCCTCCACAACTAGGGAACCACTCCTTCCAGGTTGGTTTCCTCTACTTTGTTTTGTTTTTGTTAATGCTTCCACATTTCATATGCATGTCTTCAGGCATATCAAATAATTCACTTTCCTTGTCAAATAGTTCACTTGCATATCAGGCAATTCACTTTCCTTGTCAATGCTTCCACATTTCACATACATGTCAAACAGTTCACTTGCCTGTGCCAAAATGTGAGCTTTGGAACAGGGCATCGACACACCTAATTGCATTTTCTTAAAATTTTCTAAACTATTTTCAACAAATCCATTTTCTGCATATCTTTCAATCATGGCATTCAATGAGAACACATTTCTTGAGGCTATCAGTCAAAAAATTCACTTGCCTTGCCAATTCTTAATGGGGCAATTGCCATGATTGAAATGTACATACCATGTTCCAAAGCTTCCTTTATACTATGATGGACATCCATACCCTATTCCAAAGCTCTCATTTAATTCAGTCTAAGCCACCACTTGATGCCAAAAATCATCATAATTGATTACTTAGGTTTCATATAAATGATGTTTCCTGAATTTTTTTTATAGTTATTCCATAGGCTAGAGAAATATGATTCCTTATAGCACTTAAAAATATGATGGAAAAAATGGATTTGTTGAAAAGGGTTTAGAAAATTTCAAGAAAATGCAATTGGTGGGTGTAAAGCCACATGCAACATCCTCCCCACCTGTGCCAAAATGAGAGCTCCTATTTTGGGATGATGTTGCATGTGGCTTTACACCCTCCAATTGCATTTTCTTGAAAATTTTTAAACCCTTCTCAAAAAATCCATAAAATACTTTTGTGGGTAAGATACAATTTAGAGAAACTTCATTTTCTCCTTCTAGGCCATTGATCATAGTTTCATATGAATTGATCCTTAAAAATAATCATTATGGTTTATTGTGTGTTTTCGTTGACATACAAAAGATCATATTGAATTGGTGATATCCTTATAGTTCATATAATGCTCCACAGTGATAAATTTAAGAAACCCCCCTGAAAAAAATAAATAAAATCCTGGTGAATCTTTCATTTTTTGAGGAAAAAATTTTTAATTTCTATTGGTGAAACTTTCCTTTTTTTTTGAAAAAAACATTAGTTTAATTGGTGATTTTTTTACATCACTAAAATTTTGCGGAAAATTTTGGCGAATCTTGAAAAATAATAGGAAAATGCATTAATTATGATGGCGAATCTACCCAATTTAAAAATAATTCTCATGGAAAAGTAGGGGCCCGAGGGTGGAAATTATCGATGAGTTGAAGGGGTAGACTATAATATTTACTTTCTGCCATTATTTTATAATATAATATAATGGCCCTCATTATATTCTACAAGGTAAAATGTAACCACGATCTATAATTCTCATGGGGGCTCAAAACTGCTTTTAGATCATTGGTCTAACAACCCTTGCTGTACACTATAAGGTGAAATTTACCCACAATCTATAATGCTCATGATACCCAAAATTGTGGGCCCCATGAGCATTACAGATCATGTGTACATTTTACCTCATAGAATATAACAAGGGCCATTAGATTATATTTAAATCAATGTTGGAAACTAAAGATTAGAAATATGGTCCTAAAGCAACTAATAGTTATGATATACTATTGGCGAATTAATATAGATTTCTCCAATAATTTATAAAATTAACTTGGTGAATCTGATCTAATCATGTATCGAATATTGTGGAAAATTTTTGAGTTAATTTTTTTTAATAAAATAAATTATTTGGCGATTTAAATAAGACTATAATAAAATTTTGTAAAAATTTGGCGATTCAAGTCACATTGTAGCTCGAACTATTAGCCAATTTTGGATTCCCAAATTTCAACTATTAGCCAATTGGTGAATATTAGCCACTAAAAAAATCACTGATGCTTCATAGCAACCTTATGTATCAATCCATAAACATTGCTTTATAATGACCATGAAAAAAATGAACTAATTTTTCTAGTAACACCCTAGAGAAGAGTAATAAGGATGTGCATGTAAGTACCTAAGGTACAAGAATTTATAACTAACATAAAAGGCTATTGTACATGGGTCTCTATCAAAAAAAATATATATTTTTAGTTTATGTGCTTCAATACATACATTCTTATTATTGTTCAATTAATTGAACCTATTAAACAAAAACCAAAGTTCTTGATAATATTTTCTAATAGCACGAGAACACATGGAAGGAAATCTATACCATCTCACATTTGTTTTGATAGATAGTAATACTTTGGTTTATTCAAATGGATAAATCATTCCTCTACCTTAGTTAAATTTATAAAACAAATAGATTTATATCTTTATTTAGATCAATAGTTTCTTTCCTTGAATTAGTTTATATTCCTTACCTTTTCATACAAATAGAAAAGGATTTTTTCTATACTCTTTTTATTTGTAACTTATATTCATCTCTCTTTTCTTAGCTTATCACATGTTAAGGGAATACACACACTTGTACTCATATTGAAAGTATTTATTGTCTTATAAATTGGCGATTCCTCTTACCTAGTAAATAGTGTAAGTGAATCAATTATTAAAAGGAGTTCTAGTTGCAACCCAACAAGAATATGTTCTCTTTTATATTTGGTAGTTTTAGAAAACTTAATAAATTACCTAAAAATCTAGTGAAATTCCAAATGAGTCCCATTTTGGCTATCATTACAATAATTTACCTCAATACTAAAACAACCAATCCCCATATGCATAAGATCCACCACTTATACCTATGTCGCCAAAAAGTGTAGCCTTGACACTTTTTCACTCATTTGGGCCTTTTCCCTTGGATTTTGGCCTAGTTTTGATTTGATCTAATGTTGTAATGTGGCCAACACATTCACATTAGGCTTTGAATGCTTGCAAATCAATAACAACCTAATGGTGTTTTATAAAGGTGTTGTGAAGTGTTGTAACACATCTTCCCACTTTTCTAAGACTCTTTCAACACAATTCACCTAAATAACCCTTTTCCAAGCCTTGTGCCAAAGTGTTGTAAGGTGTTGTAATGCATTTTCACACTTTCCTAGGCTTGTCATCACTAAATTCACTCTTTCTTATGATAAATTGGCCCCTTAATGTACTTTTAGGCCCGACTTAAGTGTATTTTAGGAGACAAGCTTATTAAATATCATTAAACACCACTTAATTCCCTACCACCACCTGAATTTGTCCAAGTGGACTAGGTCACCACCTTGGGAAACCTAGTCCCTTTTGGCATAAAATTCAAAATTAAAAAAAAATTCTAACTAGAATTTTCCTCCAAAACCCTAAGGTCGGCCTATTATGTGTCATTATTAGGAAATTTGGGCATGAAATGTATAAATAATGGTTTTCATCCTAATTTTACCCCCCCTAACATCATTTTCATCTTCACAAGCACTCAATATTCTGAAGAAATCAACAAGCATTCAAGCACTAAGCACTTCAAGCAACCTTCATTGGAGTTGGTTATTGAACATCTTCATACTTCTTCAACAAGGGCTTGGTGAGTGTTTACATTTGCATGCTATTCAATCATATTTTCCTTTATTTTCCATCTCATTTGGGTTTGATTACCATCATGGGGTTTGACTAAGGTAAACCCCTATTCTCTAACCCTAACCTTTTCCTTCTCTTTGCATGTGTGCTTTGTAGGTTTGTATGTAGCTTATTCAACGAGTAAAGTGTTGAAAAGGTATCATCATTCCATCCACATCAACCCAAGTCATCAAATCCTAGAAGGAGCTAAAAGACAACTTGCAGGTCATTTTCTGAAGATTCAGACATGGGTCTTTATCAGAAACAAAATTACAAGTGGGCACCTACAAATTCCAACCTCAAAACTCCTAAAAGTTCCAGGAGGACTAGGTCACCATCACTGGCGAATTAGTCCCTATACCAAGCCTGAAAAGTGGTTTTTGTGTTTCTAGATACCCTTTTACTAGAAACTCATTCCGAAAAAGTTTCCCAGGAAGAGGAATAGGTCACCCATTCAGGCGTAAGTTTCCTAGTGAGCATTTGCAATAGATTCCAAAAGATTCCATAGCTCCTCTTCTTCATCCTTCAGTTCCTAGGTGCATCATTTTTGTATCTTCCAGTTTCTTTCCGGTTTCCATTCACACCCTATCACACCCTATCAAAAACAACACAACCCCTATCTTTGAATGAACTCATCAAAAATGCATCATTAGTGCAAAAGAGAGTCATTCTTCCACCAAGCTCCTAGGTGAAAAACCCTATGGGCCTAATTGAGGAATCCTATTTCCCTAAAAGAATATCTTTTTGGTGGTTCATTTTGGTGAACCCATCTGAAGAACACTTCTTTTCATTTCTGATTTTTGTATTTCATATTAGGGAAAATCTTGCATTGCATTAGGGTTTTGCATTGTTTACATTTTAGGGCTTTTTAAAAGTGCATTAGTGAAAATTTCATGGTAGCTTGAAATTTGCATTACGTCTTCATTTGAAAAAGTAAAAAAAAATCTACATTTTCATCCTCTACTTGCACTCGAAAAGCATAAAAATCATAAAATTCATTCAAAACTTTTAAAAATTGTCAAAAAAAATCATTGTTGGGACTAAATCACCACACTAGGCAACCTAGTCCTCTTGCCTATTTTGTATAATCATTTTCAGAGCATTGTCTGGACTTCTATTTTCTACACTTGCATTTATGTTTATGTTTCCATATTTGCTCCTTTATTCAATTTCTTGCAATTAGCGTACTTTCCCTATGGCTATGTCTTTCAAAAAAATTTGGATGCCCTTCAAATCCCTAGTAGACATGTCCAGTTATTCCTTTGGCACTAATATGAATGACCTTGAACCCACCCTTACTCAATCAACTCTGAACACATGTCCTCCTCATGAAGTTGGCATCATTTGAGATGATGATGCTAGCATGAATTAGTTCTCAATGAATGCATTGACAATATTTAAGCCAATGCTTCTTTCTATCCATCCATGAAATAGGCTGAGCTTCCCAACATGTCACCCCTAGAGAAATTTTCTTATCTCCATCTTGAAACAAACAATGAACCTAAGTTCCCTATACAAGGTGAACCTAGTTCATCTAAACCAGTCACTACTCAACCATTTTACAATAAACAAGTAACCTGTCCTCCAATTAATCTTCAAAAAACCTATGGAAAAGGTTTTACCATTCTAAGTAAACAAGGTGGTGACACAACAACGAACATGAAATCCATAAATTTTATGAACAACTATCCCCTGATGAACATACAAAGGGAATAGGCTATCAAGATCCTCCTCATGATCGCTGGCCTCCTAGATAATTTCTTAGGCTTCATGATGATGGAATGGTGATCTTCAATTCCCTTCCTGATTTGTATGTTCTCCTTCCTAAATAATGCTCACCATCTCCTAATAACAACATAGACAATCCTAAAATCATCTCAGGACCTCTTGCCCTAGTCTCCTCTTTCAAAGTTGGAGAACCTAGCAAAAACAAGAGGCCATACAAATTATAGAAGCTTAAGCTTCCATCTTTGTTCACCACCTGAATGTGAGAGGAAATTACAAATACTCTTGAACAAAGGGCTCGTTACATTACCTCCTCATAATAGGTTGGTGATATATCTTAAAGATGCTAATGTACCACATTATGGTACCATTGTGTTCTTGGACATAGAAGTGATGAATGTCATCATTTGTGAGAGATAATGAGCAAGTACCACTTTGATGGTGATAATTTCTACCCTCTCAAACCATAAACTACTCCCATACACCTTATCACATAATAGTTGTATAGCATTCCCTTCTCACTATTACATGATCTTTCCCATCACCTAACTCGGCTCATTCTTTCCTTGCACTCAATGGGGGTAGGAAGTTGCTAGCCTTGTTCTAGTAATGCATTTTCCCTTGTCTCTTAGCTTTGTTTTTCACCTCCTTCTTATACCCACTGAGATTGGGAGTCGGATGACTTTCTTAATAGTTAACTTACACTTTCCTTACTAGTCTTGTGTTTGTTTATGTGTAACGTGTTCCCATGTACCATTCTATTTGATGTTCCATCTCTTTGTGACATTCTTCTATATGTCATGCATTCATTTCAATTTTTTATTTTTCCTTTTGTCTTCCTTTTGGGGATGATGCAAGGAATTGACACCGCAATGTCTCTTTCATGTTGACCCAAAAGGCCTTTTGTTTTTGTTTTTGTTTTTTCTTCCTTTTGGGGATAATGCAAGGAATTGAGACTACAATGTCTCCTTCATGTTGACCCCAAAAGGACTCTTTTCATTTTCTTTTTTATTTTTTCCTTCCTTTGGGGATGATGCAAATAATTGAGACCGCAATGTCTTCTTCATGTTGACTCAAAAAGGCTCTTTTCGTTTCTCTTTTTATTTTTATATTGTTGTCCTTTTGGGGATGATGCAAAGTGTCGAGAAATCCTATGTCTCCTTCATGTTGACCCAAAAAGACTTTTTCTTTTTATTTGTTTTTGCTCTCTTTGTGTCCTCCTTCCAGTTCTATGTATTTGGGGAGATGATGATAGTTCCATGCTCTCTACACAAATATTGAAGCAATGAACATACCGACCCCAAATGCATAGATCCCTTATGTGTTTGGTGTTTCTCATTTTGGGGCAACCTGTTGAACTCAAGGGAACACTGAGAGGGGGGTGATTCATTGTTTAGCAGATCTTAAACTCCATCAATCTAAAACTTGAAAACATTTCCTTATTTCATTAAATAAAAGATGTATGCATTCAAACTAAACATTCATAACACCATAACACACAAATTTTTGCATGGAAACCCTATTAGGGGAAAAACCACGGTGGAGGTTAATCTACAATTTGAGTACTCAAATATAATTGTTTACAAAAGGAATGAACTTGCATTTAGGCACACTGCCTAGAGCTCATTGCCATACAAAATTCAAATTAAAACCATCTAAAGGGTGAACTAAGATAGTAGCATCTATCTATGCCAAATTATAGTTCTAGTGAGGCTCACAGATCTAATTCTGGATCTGCTTTCTGATTTTGCACTTCGCTCTACTCTATTCTTCTTTTTCTTGCTCTTCACATCACTTATAATTAGGTTCACACTACTGCACTGTTGAATCTTTCAATTCACACTTATACACACATACACACACTTATCCACACTCTAAAATGATAAAACCAATCTCTTATCTATATCCGTAATCAAGGATTTATTCATCCATCATTTGGCTTTATAAAATATTAAGTTACCTTCAACTTGTCAGCTAGATCCACCACTAAATCATTATGTGCATCCTCCAAAGTCAGCTAAGATAAAGAGAGGACCCGAATAATACTTAATCAAGAACAAAGACTTATAGTTAATTATATCTTATACATCCGCAATTATTATCTTTGTTGAGTCAGCCTTCTAGCACAGATAATCAACAAATTAGTTCACCAGATCTTCTAGATTTCGTACTAGTGAGTGCGCATCAATAGACTTTCCTTAGAGATCCACAATCCAAAGTATATTTTTGATAAGGTGTTTAGATCAAATTTTATGCATGTTAGTTAGATGCCCTCTTATTTACTCTACTCTTTCGGTAGGAATCAAAATTATACTGCACATTCAGATAGGTTGGTTGGGTTGCCATCAATGACAATACTTTCAATCCACATGCTAATGGTATCTCCAGCCATATTCCAACAATCTCCCCCTTTGGAATTGATGGCAACACTTAGTGAAAAATGACTAAGTGTCGAAATCATTGTAGGTACACTGCCAAACTTTTCACTGCACTTTCTCCCCCTGAGATTTATAAGGTGCTGCATTCTTTTCTCCCTTTGTATTTCATGTGCATTCTCTCCCCTTTAGAAATTTTTCACTTCATTATCTCCCCCTTTGATATCAATGACAAAGCATGGATGCCATATGCCAAAAAGACAAAAAGTGATATTGACAAGATAGATACAAAACATATTTTCAAAATCCTCAAGGCTTCAAAATTTTAACACATATATGCCTATAGTTCTTCTCCTTTGATCAAAATTGCAAAAACTTGAATCTAATTAACTGCTATCTTTAGAAGATTATCTTATGGTTTTTCTTCACTTGTAGAAGGAACTTCTTCCAACCATCTATTTTAATTCCAATAATAATGATCAAGCTATTGGTTTTGGAAGTCTTGTTAATAATCTCAATGAGAGATTCACGAATTGTAATTGCTTCTTCCAGTTTCTCGCCATTCTTCAAAATTTCCACTATCTGATCCAACCTACATTCAGTTAGATCCTTTACCTTCCAAAAATTATCCACAAGAACATTCTTGGAGAGTTGAATTTTTGTGTGTTTTGACTGTAGCTCTCGAATTCTTTTCTTGGCGATGCCATCCAGATCCTGAGATATGCCAAAGCTTTTGCCAATTTAATTCAATTTTGTTTCAATATGATCCAACTTCTCTTTGTAATTGCTAACTGCATGGGGCCAATGGATACAATAGTTGTAGATTCCTATGGTTGAGTTTATGCATTACCTTAACTCTTTCATTTTCTTCTTCAATTTGCAGAGAGATAGTCTAAATTGTTCCTTCAGGTGAGAGACAACTTCACCTTCTTTTTTTCCTTTGTCCTCGAAGATCATTGATTCTTTGTTACACTCGATCATTTCTTTAGGTAGAATATCCTTCAGACTTTTCAATCTTATCTTACAATGCTCAATATGAGCATTTAGAACTTCTAGAATCAAGTCCTAATCGTATGATGGTCTGACTGACCATAACCTTGCAATTTTGTGCATGCCACCTACACCTAGAATAAGTTGTTGTATCTTTTCTTTTGTTAGATCTTCTTCTTCCTCACTACCTTTTTCTTGTTTAGATTCATTTTTCAATAGATTCTCAGTTTCTTTAGATTCTTCGTCTGGAATGTCCACAATTTATTTATCTTTTCCTTTGCCCTCAATCCTGGGAACTTTTCTTTTTAGAGGGTTGTATTCAACAATTTCCTTTCCTCTTTTATGTCCCCTATCAATGCTACCGAAAGAGGAACCAACTTCCATTGTTCTTACTGGAGGAGAAATATTGAATGATCCACACTTTTCAAGCACAATCTTAAAGAAACTTTCAAATTCCAAATCCTAGTTAGCCAAGCTCTTCGAGTAAGACTATATTTGATTCCATACTGGTTTGTTTGATTTCCATACTACGTTGTCGATTTTTGGTAAGAAATTCAAGAAATTCATTACCAAACATATGATTAAAGTGCCAAATCTGAATGGGTAACCTGATTCCTTTGTTAGTTCAACATTCTCCATGAGTTGATCCTTTAATAACCTGCATAGGTCAAAGTCCTAACCTTTAATTATCATTTTGTGAGCAATGTATGTTGCGCCAACTGATGTGGCTCCTTCTCAATTTTTGTAGAAGATTTTATATTTTATTCCATGTGCAATGTACTTCATATCAAGATTCTTGATTGTTGCAATCATCAAAGCTCTCTAATCTCTGATTATTCTAGTTAGGGTTTTGACCTCTTTGTTCTGAATAGATTTCTTCCTGGGAACATCTCTGACTTTGCAAAATCTAGTTAAGTTCTCAATTGCCTCTTTTGTAATGATGTAAGGTTTTTCCAAAGTTAATACATCATCATGTAATCTACTTAATATGAATTTCATAAATTTTGCATTCTCAAAGTACAAAAACTCACTCCACAAATCCAAATTTCCATGCTTAGCTTTGCTCAATTGCTTTAATTCATCAGGAAGTAACAAATTCCTCATAGACCTAATATTTGCACTATTATATTCATCTAGAGTGATTGAGCCTTTGATTTGTTCCATTTTTCCTTTTCGTGTTTAGGGTTCGCAACCACTCACTAAATTATATGAAGATTTTGAGAATAATTTGAAATACCTGATAGATCTCAAGATTTGTCGATGAATTGATTTTACTCCTATTTAAATCACCTATCGAGTGCTCTCCTTCTTCTCTTCTTTGATGCAAAGAGAAAAATGACGGCTTTGACTTGACTTTTATAGCTCACACATGTGTAATAAATGCATTTTCCCTAAGTTTTTGGAGACTCTATTTTCCCAAACGACAACAATTTTTTTTTTTGCGGACTTATGAATTGATTGAGTTCTCTTTGCTAAAGTTAACCAAAATTTTTGTACACCATAAGTACATCTTCTTGACTATTTTCTTCATTTTGGTACCATCCAAAGACTAGGGAGGAAGGATTTTCTTTGAAAGAATCCCCCTAGGCCAGTTGCTTGAAATCAATCACCAGAAGAGTTACCGGAGGTAGGTTCCGGTATGGAACCATTCCAACATTAGAATCATTTTTCCTTACCCATGTCTTCTTCATCTGATCTTTGATTTCATTCGTAGTTACCTTTTCTTTCCCTTTATCATTTTTCTCTATATTTTTGCCTCTGTATACTGGACCTCTTATGTCTACATTTTTGTTTTTGTAGAATCTTGCAACATGACCATACTTGTTTTAGTTGTAACACATAATGCTTTCTTTTCCTAACCAATCATTCCATTGACTTCTTCTAGATCTGCATTGATTAGAAATATGCCCAAATTTCCCACATGTATAACATTCAACATTTCTTCTAGCAATAGAGTAACTGCACTCAATTGATTTATGACCGAACTTTTTGCAATTGAAACACTGAACAGAAAATGATGAGACTTTCATATTACTTCTACACTGAGCAATCATATGACTGAACTTATTACAGGCAAAACAATACCCATTAAATTTTTGTGCATTAGGTTATCTTACCGGATATCTTCTATTTTTGTTCTGTCTGAAATTCTTTTGTCCTGATCTAGAATTTTCTCCCTTTTCATATCCAAGACCTCTCTTATCATTTCCACTCTTTTGTCCTTGAGTTAGCTCATCAATTTTTACTGAATTGATCTTAAAATTTTCTTTGTATTCATTTGCAATGACAAGATCATTTCTAAGGGTAACAATCTGCTTACCAAGTTCTTCTTCATTATTTATTATTTTTTGAAGTATACTTTCCAACTAAGAAAATTCACCTTTTATTTTGTTGTATTCATCAGATTTATTTTTTTAAGTCTGAGCAAGATTTTCCTCATTTCTTTTCCTTTCTTCAATTTATTTAGTCATCTTCATTTTCATAGATTCCATCTCATGTTTAAGGTTTGTATTATCTCTAGCAAGCTTTTCACATTCTTCGGTTATCTCAGTCAAGGTTTGACTCAAGTGAGCATCATCCATGTTTTCACTTTCCTTTTTCTTGATTTGATCATAGACATCTTTCCTCTTCACCCTAGATTTAACTATCTAATCCTTCAATGACTAGATGAATTTCTCAACATCTCTTAGATTTTCTTTCAATTCTTGAACTTTTTCTTTAAACTGATCAACGTCATCAGGTTCTACCATAAGCTTCTATTAAAGAATATCAAATTCCATCACATTCCAAGATCCACCTCAAGCTGCAAAACTTCTTCAGAGGAACTAGATCTTGTACCAATTGTTGGATTCAAGGGAACACTAAGAAGGGGGGGTGGATCAGTGTTCAACAGATCTTAAACTCCATCAATCTAAAACTTGAAACCATTTCATCATTTCATTAAAGAAAATATGTATGCATTCAAAGTAAACGTTCATAACACCATAACACAAATTTTTGCATGGAAACCCTATTAGGGGAAAAACCATGGTGGAGGTTAATCCACATTTGAGTACTCAAATATAATTGTTTGCAAAAGGAATGCAGTTGCATTCAAGCACACTACCTAGAGCTCACTGTCATACAAAATTCAGATTAAAACCATCTGAAGGGTGAATTGAGATAGTAGCATCTAATAATGCCAAATTACAGTTCTGGTGAGGCTCATAGATTTGATTCTAGATCTGCTTTTTGATTATGCATTTTTCTCTACTCTGTTATGCTTTTTCCTACTTTTCGCATCACTTATAATCAAGTTCGCACTATTGCATTGTTGAATCTCACAATTTTCACTTCTACACACATACACAAACTTATCCACACTCTAAAATGATAAAACCAATCTCTTATATATATCCACAATCAAGGATTTATTCATCCATCAATCGTCTTTATAAAATATTAAGTTACCTTCAACTTGTCGGCCAAATCCATCACTAAATCATTATGTGCATCCTGCAAAGTCAGCTAAGACAAAGAGAGGATCCAAATAATAATTAATCAAGCATGAAGACTTATGATTAATTATATCTTATACATCTGCAATTATTATCTTTGTCAGGTTGGCCTTCTAGCATAGATAATCAACAAATTAGTTCAGCGGATCTTCTATATTTCATACTGGTGAGTGTGCATCAAAACCAAGATACTGCAAGCATAAAAAAACCTTCCTTAGAGATCCACAATCCAAAGTATCTATCTGGTAAGGTGTTTGGATCAAATTTTATTCCTGTTAGCCAGATGCCCTATTCTTTACTCTGCTTTGTCGGTAGGAACCAAAATTATACTGCGCATCCAGATAGGTTGGTTGGGTTGCCATCAATGACAACACTTTCAAGCCATATGCTAATGATCTCTCCAGCCATATGCTAACGACCTCTCCAGCCATATGCCAACATAACCCCCCTTTCACTTTCTTTTATCCTTTTTTTTACATGACACAACCTCCCTTGGAAACATATCACTTGGCATAGGGCTTTCCAAGTTGGATCTCATGTCCTTTTCGTTCTTGCATTTTTCATTTCTCTACTTTAAATTAATTGCTCCCAAAACAGTGTGTACCAATTCCTTTAAAGTGGGGGCATACATTGGAATTATTTATTTTGCATTCGCTTTTCTTTGTCCTTGGTTCCTAGTGCAGCCTTATAACTTCATATGATGTGTTTCTCATTTTTTGGATGACAATGGGTGTAATGTTCTTCATAAAAGTGACTTATCTTAACATATTACATTCCTCTTAGTGGCCTGATGCGATGCACTATATCCCCTAAGTTGTCATTTTTTTATTATTTAATTGGCCCTCTCTTGGAGACATTAGACACAATGCTCCCTACGCTAAAGACCTCACATGAACTAAATAAGAATCATTTGAACATCCATTTTACATTTTACCTTTTGCATTTTTATATGTTTCATTGTTGCATTCTTGCATACATGGCCACCTTGAATAACACAAATTTCATGCTTGTGGTGCCATCTTGCACTTGTTCATGAACTCCAAGCATACACAAATTTTCTTGCCTCATGAAGCACGAACCCTTATATTTTGTGGCACCTTATCAAAGTTATCAGGATGTATAACTTTGGTATGGTTGAGCGGGAAGCCCAACTAGCAGCACAAATTTCCCCATAGCCACCTCTGTGTGTGTGAGTGCATACCAACTGAGCATATGTTTCTCACCCTTTTGGGCCTTCTCACCTGGCAGACAACCAAAATTCTCATTGCCCCAAAGTGAGTACACGTTCTTTTTAGACAAACAACATAGATCTGATCCACACCTAGTTGGACAAATGATTGAAGCTTGATCTGACTTTCCCTCTCTCTTAACTCTTTCACATCACTCCTTGTGTGATATTTTGAGCTAATTTTTGGTTTGCAATGGGAGCTTGATCTTGGGGGCTTGATCATCCCTCTTGACTATATTCATCTCCCTTACTAGCATGAATACATTCAGATCCCTCTCGATATGCATGCTCAACTACTTTAGTGTGAGTTTGAAGCAAGTTCATCCTCTCACTAAAGTTGGGGCTAAATGTGTCACCAAAAAGTGTAGCCTTGATGCTTTCTCACTCATTTGGGCCTTTTCCCTTGGATTTTGGCCTATTTTTTCTTTGATCTAATGTTGTAATGTGGCCAACACATTCACATTAGGCCTTGAATGCTTGCAAATCAATAACAACCTAATGGTGTTTTAAAAAGGTGTTGTGAAGTGTTGTAACACATCTTCACACTTTTCTAAGACTCTTTCAACATAATTTACCTAAATAACCATTTTCTAAGCCTTGTTCCAAAGTTTTATAAGGTGTTGTAATGCATTTTCACACTTTCTTATGATAAATTGGCCTGTCAATGTACTTTTAGGCCTGGCTTAAGTGTGTTTCGGGAGACAAGCCCATTAAACATCATTAAACATCACTTAATTCCCAACCACCACTTGAATTTTTCCAAGTGGAATAGGTCGCCACCTTGGGTGATGTAGTCCCTTTCGGCATAAAATTCAAAATTAAAACAAAATTCTAATGGGAACTTGCCTCCAAAACCCTAAGGTCAGCCTATCATGTGTTATTTTTAGGAAATTAGGGCATGGCATGTATAAATAAGGGTTTTCACCCTCATTTTACCCGCTCCCCCCCCTAACATCATTTTCATCTTCACAAGAACTCAAGCACTCAATCTTTTCAAGCAAGAAGCAAGCATTCAAGCACTAAGCACTTCAAGCAACCTCCATTGGAGCTAGTTATTGTACATCTTCAAAATTCTTCAACAAGGGCTTTGTGATTGTTTACATTTGTATGCTATTCAATCATATTTCCCTTTATTTTCCATCTCATTTGTCTTTGATTACCATCATGGGGTTTTACTAAGGAAAACCCCTATTCTCTAACTCTAACATTTTCCTTCTCTTTGCATGTGTGCTTTGCAGGTTTGTATGTAGATTATTCAAAGAGTAAAGTGTTGAAAAGGTATCATCATTCCATCCACATCAACCCAAGTCATCAAACCCTGGAAGGAGTTAAAAGACAATTTGTTGGTCATTTTATGAAGATTCAAACACAGGTCTTTGTCAAAAACAAAAGTACAAGTGGGCACCTACATATTCCAATCTCGAAACTCCCAAAAGTTTCAGGAGGACTAGGTCACTATAATTGGTGAATTAGTCCATGTACTAGGCCTGAAAAGTGGTTTCTATGTTTTTGGATACCATTTTTTCCAGAAACTTGTTTCGGAAAAGTTTCTCGGGAAGAGGACTAGGTTTCCCATTCTGGCATAAGTGTCCTAGTGAGAATTTCCAATAGATTCCAAAAGATTCCAGAGCTCCTCTTCTTTTTCCTTCATTTCCTAGGTGCACCATTTCCGTCTCTTCTAGTTTCTTCCTAGTTTTCATTCATTTAGGTCATTTAGTTTACTTTGCATATAGTTTACATTTACATTTAGTTCACATTTCATAGTTAGTTTGTTTCATTACATTGCAACACTTAGGCACACCCTATCACACACAACACAACCTCTATCTTTAAATGAACTCACCAAAAATACATCATTAGTGTGAAAGAGACTCATTCTTCCACCAAGCTCCTAGGTGAAAAGCCCTAGGGGTCTAATTGGGGAATCCTCTTTCCCATTTAGCATATCTTTTTGGCAGTTCAGTACCTTAAAATCAATGCATTTATTTTAAACCTATTAACTAGGTTCTTCCTTATCTATTTATGATCCACATTATAAAAAAATAGTGTATTAAAAATAAGATGCTTAAGTTGACATTTCACCTATGATAATGAATAAGAACAAGGCATAATATTCAATTGCTTCATTCATAAAAATATTTATCCTCAAAGCTTGACATGTGTAAACTTGGATAGAATGTTGGAGATATCCAACCTTATATAGATTTAGGTTTTATTCATTTCCATTGCACCAAACCTCCTTAATGACACAATTATAATGTTACTTGGAACAATAACTTGTTTAATATGTATATATATAGGATATTTACATAGCATTTAGGGCCACCTTTTTATTATTATTTTACACTTCGAGCAAACCTTTTCTTGATACTCAATGATATATCATATATTCCTATACTATTATATATACATTGTATTCTTCAATAATATATTTATTATATCCATTAATTTCTTCTCACACATGATTGTCCACTAATTATGTTCTTTCATATTTTTCATCATGTGCATATTTTTTTCTCACCTCCAGTTATATTTGGATAATTTGTAGCAACCAATTGGAGGGGCACATATTGTCAAGTTAGAATTCCTATCATTGATATTTCAAATAGGGTACCTATGACATCTACTAAGAATCAACTCAAGAATCATACAAATGAGTTTGAGCTCCTCATTCATGACACATGGAACTACAAGGACTTTCACACCCTAAAGCTCAACCCAAGGCTAACTAGGTATGTAGAACATAGGTCAACATATGCAAACAAACAAGCACTAATTTTTTTAAGTCATCTTGAATTTCAATCTTCTCATCCTTGTCTCTAGTGGTCAAATTTGATGTTGCTATTAGTAAACTCATCAAATTTGGCAGTTTTATTTCATGGATCTTGTCATTGGTAACCCTTTAGGTTGCATTTTAAGATTTATATATGGTTGGTTAAGTGTGTTGTTTGTGCTTCAGTCAAGTCAATTCCTCTATGCCAGTTACGTTTTCTAAGACAAGGAATGCCCTCTATGTTGAAAAATGCATGCATAGGTTAGAAATGCATGACCTTATTCATGGCTAAAACGATAAGATGAAATAAAGCATAGGAAACATAAAGATCAATAGTTTCTTTCCAAATTAGTTTATATTCCTTAACTTTTCATACAAATAATAAAGGATTTTTTCTATACCCTTTTTATTTGTGACCTATATTCATCTCTCTTTTCTTTTAACTTATCATGTTACTTGGGAATACACACACTTGTAGATCCATATTGAAAGTATTTATTGTCTTATAACTTGGTGATTCCTCTTACCTAGTAAACCCAAAAATAGTACCTGTGCATACCACAAGACAATATTGTTTCAAAATCAAATCTACACCACCCATAGGTTAATCAATAGAGAATAAGGAATCTAGAATTAAAAATAATAATTCCAATAAAAAAACTAATAACCCTTAACCTTCAAAGTCTAGTTCAAGTTTTGTTCCAAGATGAAGAAGAAATCAAATGTCTCTTTTTAAATATTTTGTTACACACTTGGTCATCCTACATTTTGGTGTACATTTATAGAATGGATGCATTAGAGAAATCCACTCATCAACATAAAATGTATATTTCTTCCTCCTCTTTAACTAATAAAATACAAGATATTTTTAATAGAGTTTTGGGTGCCTCTTCCAAGAGTTTGATACTTGATAAATAAGAGCTTCGCTCCATAGGATTCATTCTCAAGAGATTCTTAATTCTTATTTGAATACTAGAACTTCAAAGATTTATCATTGGAGGCTACTTAAATTGGCTTTTTAGGATATGGCATGGTTTGATTATAAGATGGGTAAATCAATGGTGTACTATGTATTAAAGTTCTACTTTATCCTTCTATTTATGTCATTGTTGGTGTGATCCTCCTTGCTACTTCTCTATAATTTATATGTTGGCGTCCTTTCATTTTTAACACCTTCATTAGTCATGTTTGTTATGTTTTAGATAATCTCTTTTATTTTCTATTTTAGGATTTCTTCAAATCATTTGTTCATACTTGAGGGGTGTCTATATTATATATTATCATTTTTATATTTAGCACTTATTCTCTCTTTATCTATCATATACATTTCACTCTCAAGACACAACTTTTTATATATACATCAATCATTTTATGCAAATTTCTTCTCTCGGTTGATTTGGTGGAGACGACCATTGCAAAGGACTTAGATCATCCAATACCAAATGATATGCATGTGCATGTTTTAATTATTTTTTTAAATTATTTTTTAACTTTTAGTTTTAACTAGATATTCATTTAATATATATGTATATATACTATAGATGGACATACCTCATGTTACTCCTAGCCTTGGTTCAGATTGTGTACATCGATATGACTCTATGGATGATTTTGCTACCAGTGCACATGTGAGTTTTAAATTTTTATATATACAAATGTATATGTACATGCATATGTATGGATAGATCTAGATAGATATTTAAAAATACATGTACATTCTTAAATAACTTTCATAAAATTTATAATATATTATATGTATTTAACACATTGTGTACACAATTTTATCTCCAGGGCTTGACACATCCGTCAGAGCAAGGTTCTCATTCAGATGATCATTCCACTAGGATTCGACATTCATATTAGGTTGCACTAGATTTATGAGTTGTTTAACATTATATATGACTTTGGCTACATGTTTGATGATCTCTAGTACATGTTTGTTAGGTTGTTGATACATTATTACTTACATTTGATGGTTTAGATAGTACATTTGTTAGATTTTTGATACATTGTTATAGTTACATTTGATGATCTCTAGTACATTTGCTTATATGATATATATACACATTTTCTTATGTTTATATGTTTATTTTCATTCAATATGTACTTGCATGTACCTAGATTTTCTTATAAGGTTTATGTTTATGTTCATCTATCTACATGTACATGCATTTTCTTATGTTTAAATGTTTATACATTAATCTACATATGTACATGTAATTGTACATGTTTAGTACACTCAAGATTATTTATATAATCTATGCCTATATGTTTATTTTTATTCAATCTACGTGCATGTACTTATTTGATTATAACATGTTTATATTTATACATTGAATCTATCTACATGTAAATGTGTTTTCTTATGTTTAAATGTTTATACATTAATAGATACATGTGCACATGTACATGTTTACACTCAATAATGTGTTTATACAAATTTTAAATCTATATTTAGAGAACTCATGCTCACGTATTTATGATTTATATATGTTAAACACATGTTAAATGCACATTAAATACATTAAATGTGCATACACATATGTAGTTCTACACGTGTACATGTACACGTGTAATATTATAAAATTTGAATATAATTGAAGGTGAATTTGAGCTTGAACCCTTGGCCAACACATAGATACATGTGTACATGTACATGTTTACACTCAATAATGTGTTTAGATAAATTTTAAATCTATATTTAGAGAACTCATGAGCTCACTTATTTATGATTTATATATGTTAAACACATGTTAAATGTGCATTAAATGCATTAAATGTACGCACACATATGTAGTTCTACACATGTACATGTACACATGCAATGTTATAAAATTTGAATATAATTGAAGGTGAATTTGAACTAAAACCCTTGGCCGATGAATGCATTTTAATTTTATTTGTTTTCCCATATGCATATAAATACAAGCTTATTTTTCATTATTCCATATCAAATTGCAAGATTAATTTGCATTTATATCACTTGGAGAGTAGATTTTTGCACATTTATCAAGGAGGTGGATTTTGGAGAAGAAGAGATTTTGGTATTTTTAAGGAAAATAGGAGAACAAGGAAAAATAAAAAATAAGGCTCAACAAAATGTTTCAAAAGAAGAAAAACAAAAGAGGCACGAACAAAACTTGGCAAATTATCATAGAAAGAAACAAGGTACATGCTTATTGCTTCTCTCTCTCTCTCTCTCTCTCTCTCTCTCTCTCTCTCTCTCTCTCTCTCTCTCTCTTGTATGTGTTTAGGAATTTTATTAGAACCTTAATATTTTCCTTATAAATCTATTTACAATTATGAAAATCATGTTAGATAACATGGAAATCTCATTTTTTTAAATTCCTTATCATCTATTTCCAATTGCATTTGTTCCATGGAATTCTTAATTTCAAGAATCTTTGATTTTATTTGTTCAAATCCACTTAAATAGATCATAGTCTCTCACTTTCTTTTCTTGCATGTAAATTCATGAATCCAATTTCCAAAACCTAGTGACTTTGAAAATTCATTTTGCCATTTCCTTAAATTGAATCCATTTCCAATTATATTTGTTCCATGGAATTCTTAAGTTCCAAAATCAAGATCGATGACATTTGAAAGTTCTACTCCACCTATATCATCATTTCTCTCACCTTTTTTGATTGCATACATAAACTCCACTTATATAGCATCATATGTCACTTTCTTTGTAAAATATTATGTGACATGTAGAAAGGGCTCAATAAGCAAGAAGTTCTCAAGCAAAAGTCGAGCCAATCTAGATTATGGATCAAATGAATCTTCTCAAGAACATGCAGACCTTGAAGATAGGGACGACGTCTAAGTTCAAACAATGCATGTTGGGGAGGGGTTAGGATCACTTCCTTCTACTAGTATGGATGAGCATATAAAACTAGCTGAAAAGGTGAGGAAATAAATTTCTTATAGAAATTTAGATCATTTACTTGAAATGGATATGGAGAAACTAAAATGTTATGTCGACCAACCTGCAAATAGGAGTAAGAGGTCAATGACTAAATCTATAAAAGGAATAATCAATGATCATTTCAATCATCTTGAAACACTTGAAAAAACATGAAAAAACCCAATTGTTATTGTGTTTATTGCTTCATATTGAGTTGAAAGAGTCATTAAAATTTTTGGGTGTACATTCAACATTGAATAAGAAGAAACACATGGAATTACAAAAAGATATTGTTGAAAATGTTAAAAAGTGTTTAGATTCCATTGGGAAAGGATATCAATCAGTGGATAAGGCCACTACAAGAAGGGTGATGTTGACATCTATTTTAAATCAAGATATAGCAAGAAAAAGAAAAATATTTGCACTTTTGGTTGAAACTGGTTACAGTAGAACCACACTAATAAAATATGAGAAAAAGAGAAAGGTTTTGGATGATAGTTCAGAATGAGATTGGGAAATTATGTGTAGAGCTCCTCATTTTGATAGGATTGAAGATGTTGTTAGGAACTTGATCTCAAGTTTTTGGAATGAAGAGACTCGTCCATCATTAAATACTAGAGATGTTATGAGAGACAAAATTGGGCCCAATATTTATGAAAATAATATTAAAAATTGGCTAGAAATAACACAACTTGAGATGCATATGAACTTTTTTAATAAGTATCCTCATATAAAGATTGGGAAAATAGTGTTTGATAGGTTTAAGCCATATTATGTGAAGATAAACAAGCTTTTTGAAACTTTTTGTTGTCATTATCATATTGAATTTGATCTCTACTATTAGGTGTTTCCAAATATGATTGAAGAAAGTTATTGTAACTCCCCGCCATAGAACCCTAGTAAATAAAATGCTACAACACTTTTAAAAAAATGGAACTTTTTTTTTGAAGTACAACATACTAGGATTGCAGAACATAAGTTAAAATGTAATCTACACTAAGTACTCTAAGGTTCCATGCCTATGCTACTATAATCCCATTAACTAAACTAACTATAATTAATCTATTAACATGATTTTTTTAACATTATAGAGTACATTAAATAAATCACATTGTATGATCAACAATATGAACATACATTTCATGTCATCAATATAACAACATCAACAATCATTTAATTAGTTCTCAAATGCAAGATACATCATCACATTACCCATAACAAGAGAGTTCACATTTAGTTACAACATTACATTATTACAACAGTGCTTCTCGAGATCAATAGGGAGGAATATACATCTGAGTACAATGCATAGTAAAATTGATTTATAATACAATTCAAGAACATGGAAGATAGTCCACACGAGCTAGGACAAGTGTAGGAGTCCACATCACCAAGAGTAACCACCACATAAATGAACAACAAGGAAACCCCAATGGAGTGCATAGCACGTTCCATCCAACCATGTGGAACCCTAATGTCCATCCCCCGTGCTAGGAGACACCATTAAGGTCCCACCACTACAGTCAAGAGATAGAACATGACACAAGGGCTAACATGAATCCAATTTACAAGTACAGTACAACATCACATGATGATAACACCACTTCTAGAGGAGCACAAATGTCAAAGGGAGATGTGAGGGAAGGGAATACTAGGTTGTCATAAGAGGAGTTCCATCACATAATTTACTATGGGTTACCCTAGTAGCCTCTACTGATCTCTAACCCCCATACAACCCTATGTCGAATCGACATACCTCTCATGAGAATGAGATAGTTGATCTTTCCATTCCAAGCCTTCTCAACTCATCTCAAGCCTGTTGTGCACTTTTTGCACACACACCCCACTGGAAGTAGGGACCCTCTTTGCTTGCTCTTTTGGCTCTTCTCAATGGCCTTGCCTCTTGGACTTGTTTTCAATCTTTGGTGCTTTGTTCCTTTGGTTGTGAGATTTGGTTGTGTAGCTAGGGAAAATCAGATATAAAACTAAAACAACAAGATATCAAAACCCTAACTAGCACAATAGAGTACAAACAAGCATGGAAATCAAAATAACAAGCAAATGCAAACCAATTTCCAAGCTAGATTTGATTTATCTCCATTGCTCTTCTCCACTTGCATGAAAATGCATGGTTTTGAAGGTTTGAATGTTGATATGTTGATTGCTCATTTTTGTAGCATAATGATAAGATTAATACGATAGAAGAAAATAGATAGATAGATGAAAAGATTGAGAGAAATTTTGGCAGAGTGAGGATGCTAGAAGAAGATCCCCCAAATGGCCTATGAAAGACTTGATTTATAGGAGAAGGTTGATTTGATTCGATGGTCAAGATTAAAAGTCAAATTTGTGATATGTATGGCTAGGATTAAAAGTTTATTTTAGTGTCTATGACGCACATTAAGTGGGTTATGACATGAGGCTAAAATTAAGATATGAGGAAATAAGTGGGATTTTATTCTTTATTTTGGAAGAAAAGATGCTTATGACGCACAATGAATGGGGCTAAAAATAGGATGTGAGTGGGAATCTCATAATTTAAATAATAAAATTATTTAAATTATTTATGCATGTGAAGAGTTGTAGTCATGTGACACATGTTGCAATGTGACAATAAGAAGGATTAATTCAAATATTTAATTTGAATTATTTTGAGACATGTGAAAGGGGAATTAATTAAATAAATGAGATTTATTTAATTAATTGGGAAGGTGATTAAGTGGAATAAATGGGATAAGTGAGATAATGTAATGACCTAGGGTAAAATATTAAAAATGTTTTTCAAGGTCATGTATCGACTAGGTAATGTTATGATAGGGACAATTTTAAGTGTCTACAGGTTGCCTTGAAATTTCCCTAAATTCTTATCTTGCTTGTACAAATGCCTCTTTTGAGGCAACTCTTTGAAATCATGAGTCTTGAGGAAAATTTTGGGTTTTTTTTTTGGTTTCAGGAATTTTCTCCTTGGGTGGAAATCCTCGGTTACCTTGAAAACCCAACAGAGGTAGGTTTCACACTATTTTCGGTGATTTTAACTCCTCAGGGTACTCCACCTTCCCTAGAATTTCTTGAAATTCCTTCATCCCCTCAGGTTCCCGAACTCATTTTGGGTTGTCATATCATTGCATTTATACTTCCTATATGGACTCTACAGATTGTGTTTAATGAATTTTGGGGGATTTTTATGCTACGAATTGATCTCCTTTACCTTGCTTGAATTCAGAGAGCTTAACTCTTGAGTGTTGTGTGAAAATTTGGCATGTTGAACTTGGGATCACTTGCTTTGGTGGCATTTTTTTGGTGATTTTCAGCGTTTTCTTAAAGATTTGGGGATTGTTGCTTGTTGCTGCCATTTCGAATTGCTCTTCATCCATGGTATGTTTACAATGGCTTTGCTTTCAACTCATGAGTATCAATGGCTCTATGGTGTTGAGAATGTCCTTTGAGTTTGGACTTCAGCATGATGAGGGTCTGTAATTAAATTAGGGTCACCCCCTTTGTTATTTTGATGTCCCCTCTCAAATTGATATGACCATCCATGTTGATTTGATGATTCAATTGTGTCATCCATTGCTATTTTTACCTCCTCCTTGAATTTGGTCTTGTGCGTGATTTTGATTGGGCCCGGGGTTTCGATCTTGGCTTCCCTTGCATTCGATGGAACTAACGATTATGGGCATATTTGAATGGTTAGTTTTCATTTGCATACAATAGTTTACTTGCCCTAAATATTTTGAGAAGTTCTTCATGGATTAATGGGGCAAGCGATTGGGCTAAAACTGTATCTACGTGTTCATGAAGAAACCCTAGGGTTTAGATCTTGAATTCATTACCAATGTTATTGAATCACCATTGGAGGAACTCGAAAGATGAGTCCATTGATAAGGAGTCTGAAGTGAGTATAATTTGAGCTTGAATTCCTCAAATTTGTGATCATTCGATCAATTTGGGTGAAATCCTAACGAAGTCAAAGATTTTGGGATATCGTAAATTTCATGGATTTCCTTTACCTTAGGATTTCCTCGAATTTCCTTCACCTTGTCGTTTTCCTGAAAAACATGCGTAAAATGTGAAATCTATACTGACCCCATGGAAATCCGTTGACTTGGGAAATCATTGAACTTCCGTTGCTCCTTCATTTTCCCGAAATCTGTGAAGTTTTACTAGTTTCACGGATTTCCATCCCCGACGAAATTCCCTGAGGGTCTATTAGAAATGAAGAATTAAGGGAATGCATGAGTTGATTGTTAATGATTTTGCATCACATGATTGATTTGAATGATTTAAAGATATGTGATAATATTTCTTGAAATTTGGATGATGATTGAGTGAATTTTAAATGTTTGTTGTGCTTTCATCGTCGAATTCTACCTAGCTCAGAATTCCTCAAAATTCCCTTCTAGCCCGAATTTCGCGAAGGGGTGAAAATCTTGAACTTTGAAGAAAGGGTGCTTTAATGATATTTCCAAAGGATTTTCATTGTTGTTTGAATTTCTTTGAATAATGAACATGTTATTTGTGATTGACTAACTCAGACTCTCATGATGTAATGGATATTTATTGTGGTCCCTTTTGAATGCAGGCTGAATCAAGCAAGGCCATTGCTAGGAAGGCTAAGGACAAGGTATTGGACCCTAGTGATGAGGGAGCTTGTGTCTCAAAGGCTGAGAGAATCAAGTTGGACATGAAAAGAAAGATCCCAGAGAGAAATTTGGCTTCCATTTGGTCAGGAGTAACATATACCAATGTTGGGAGATGGGACTATGGAGATTTTAAAGCGAGGATGGTAGTGCAGGATCCCCCTATGTTAGCAAGCAAGTTGGTGAGCTCTAGGTTGGATCTTGTGGTTGGTTTCCCTCCTACACTGCAATGCTACAAGCTAGTCTTGGAATGTGCCAGACACTATGATCTAGGTAGATAGAGAATAATTGGTCCAAAAGGTAGAGTTCTTGCCAATTTCTCTCCTATCTCAGTGGCTCATACATTTGATATGCTAGATAGATCTCATGTGGTGGGTTTTGATCTGGACATAGCCAAGAAGTAATATGCAGATGATACAAATAAGGTTTTACAATTTATTAGTTCTTATTTGGAAAATCCCAAGCCACACATCTCCAAGTTGCCTAAGTAGCTATTCAGAGAAAAGTTCAAATCATAATATTATGATGCAATCACTCTCCTTAGCAAAGTGGTGGGTCTGAAGACTGCATGGATATTTGAAAGTTAGATGTTTTAAATCATAATAAGAATGGAGTAAAATTTATATTATCATTGGCTAGGTGTCATCAGTGCCATGATCCATGAAAAATTATGCAATGTTTTGCAGACCAAGAGCTTCACAATGACATCTTACTTGTTCTATGCCTTGGCAAGATTTCATCCATACAAGGGGTTGAGTACACAAGGGATCTTTGGCCAGGATGTTATCTATGAGGTTTATCCCTAGCTGAATTTTGATGGCTCAAGCTACAGGAGGGTGAATGATGCATTCACCATGTATAGCACAAGATTATTACAAGGGGCAAAGCATGTGAGGATCTTTATTGCAACTAAGGAATTGATACAAAAGTATGGGGCATGGTTTATTCAGTTTCCTACCTTCTCATATATCATAATTGATGGTTGCCAAAGGGCTCCTTACAAATTTCCTAGATACCCAAGAATACCACATCATAATTTTAGAGGTTACCAGGAAAATCTCCGCCTTTGATGATGTCTTGAAGAAGGGCATGCATAAAACTAGCTTTGGAAGTGATTTCCCATTGAGGATGGGAGTCAATGAAGTCTACCATTCTTTGATCACAACACACTCTTCCATGGAAGAAATGAGAACTCTAGGTTTGGCATTCCACTCCAAAAGGCATGGATTTGATAGGAAAAAACTAGCTCAAAAGAGAGCAAGTAGAGAATTTAGGCACAAAGATGACATTGAAGATTATTGGGAAAACTGCAAAGATGAATTTGAAGTCTTGAAGAAGAAGTTTTCAAGATTTCCTGCCCACTTAATCAGGTTGTACCACATCAAGGCCATTCCTGATCAACTTGATGATGATGGAGAGTTAATCCAAAATCACAATTATGAGTCTATCAAAGATAAGCCAATAGGAGAAATTGACTGGCTGGAGGATGAGAAAATTGAATTGGAGCAAATCAATGCTCATGTGATCAAGTATACCAAATTGTGGATCAAGCATAAGATATGGGAATTGGAAAATGAAGGGAAGTAGTACACATATGACTTAATGGGAAGTCTAGAGTCCCAATCCACCTCTAAAGAGGATGACCAGGATCCAAAAGGCAAAGAAAAGGTGAAATCTCCCTTCAAAATTAAAATAAAAAGTATCCAAGCAAAGTCTGAGGGGGAAAAGAAAATGAAACCCAGTGCTAAATGGAGGAAGACTGCCTTGAAGGAGGGGACATTTTTTCATGAGGAGGAAGAGGAAAAGGATAGTGTCACTATACCTAAGAAGATACGAATAAATATAATTTCAAGGAAGCACATTGAGAAGCCTAAGGGATAAAGTGGAAACACAGGACCACAGGTGGTAGATGTAGAGAGCTCTAGAGAAAGGACACAAGGTTATACTAGGAAGGCTAGAAATCCCTCTCCAAAAGGAAGTCTGATGAAGGAAGGCACCCTTGAAGCTCTTTCTGCTGCACAACAAGAAGGTTATCTTGCTCCTCCTTCCGCTCAGAACTTGAATGATGAAGAGAAGGGATAAACAAAGGTTGTTGTTGGAGGGGCACATCAAAGTAAGGAGATGGAAGAATTCCATGTTGGGGATCTCTATAGTGCAGAAGCAGAGATTGCAAACATTCTATAGTCATCCTTAGTATCTTATGAGGACTCACCAATCAGGGATGAAGAGGAGAGGCATGTAGAAAAGGAAGAAGCCCATGAAATGACTCCCTCTCCTATTTAGGTTATGAAAAAGACACTAGATCAAGAGGAGAGTCAAAATCCAGAATATAATAAGGAGAAGAATAAAGAAGAGGGTAAAAGTGAATAGGTCCCCTTAGTGCATAATGCAGATGTTGAGCCCTTCATGGGTCAAACCGAAAAGGAAAAATAGAATGATCATCACCTGGATGCTTCTACCCCAAATTGGCTCAATGAAAGATTGAAGAGAAATAAAATGGTTGTAGATGATACTCCTCCAAATTGGGATGAATTGTTGGACAACATAGGCAAAGGGAAAGAAAAGAAGAAGGATAGGGTGATCTCCAAGATCACCAGAGATGAAGTAGACAATATAATAATCCACATTTCCACTCCTACAGAAGACAAAGGCAAAAGAGAGATTACTCCTTGGGACTACACTATTCATACCTTAAACTTGGGACTCACAAGTAAGGATCAGGAGAAGGAAGAGTTCCAAGAGTCTTCCCAAGATATTCTAAGAAGGCTAGACAAGGAAATGGTAGAGAAAGAGAGGTTGAAAAAAAAAGTGGGTGATGTATATAGATATGTGCAACACTTGATGAATCCTATGTAAGAGGTGGGAAGTGAAAGGGTGACCCCTCAAGGTCTGTTGCCTAAGGAGGCATTTATTGAGCTCAAGAAGATGATTGCATCCACACAAGCTACCCATGAATGGTTGCAAGGAGTAATACACCAAGGGGATAAAATGATTAAAGATATTTTGTCCACTTGTGGTGATGCACATAGGTCCTTTGAGTGGATGAAAGATGTGCTAGGGTAGGACAAAACTGATACAGACCTCCTACAAAATCTAAGGATCATCATGGATTAAATAGAGGAGAAATTGGTTAGTGATGGAATCCTACCTTCTTCAAAGATTTCAGAACCATGGAAATGGTATGAGTTATTGTAGATCAATCAAAAGGTTCTAAAGAGGATTCACAAGCAGGGCAACAAGTAGGGGATACATTAAAGGATATTTACAACAAATGTATTCCATTCTTTGAGATCATGACTAGGAGAATGAATTTTGCACCGAAACATCTAAGATTAGAATAATTAAAGAAATGGTGGCATGAGGTTGATGCCCCAATTGATGATGGTCGAATCATAGTCCACCATTTAGATGATGCATGCACCTAAAATGTTGTCATGGATAAATATCAAGATCTCAAGGTGGAATGGGATCGGGTTGTCAAGGAATCAAGGGAGGGGATTAAATCCATTGATATAAGATTCAAAGTGTTAGTTACCCCAACTTTGGCCGACCTAGAGGGGATATTCCTTATGATGCAGGGTAAAATGGGTTGAGATAAAGATAAAGGGACAACCAATGAATAATTTATTTGGAATTTTTGCTTCCCATTATACTTCCTTCATCCTTTGCATGCATTGGAGACTCCGGGTTGACTTGGAAAGAAGCTACTGACATTTAATGCAATGTTATATTTTATTTTAGGAGATTTTTTCTAGGCTGATTTGTTTTGTGGGCAACCTTCCTTGTAACACTAATTGGGAAAAAATTCTTATAAAATGGCATTTTGGCCTCATATGTAGGAGTTAGTTAGAGGATTGGACTTTGAAGCAAGCAAAGCAAAAAATAAAAGCTAGAATTAGGAGTTATTTTTTCTGAAGCAAGTGTTGTAACATCGAATACTGGAATTATTGCTTTTCTTGGATGAACTCAATACAATTGAAGACATTGTTCTTTGGTGGCCTCTCTTGGATTAATTTATCTTGCATGGTTCCTATTATTCTATCTTTCTAAATTGCTTTTGAAATCATTGAATGAATGTTAGATTTAGGGTTAGATGATTCAATGATATTTGTGGTTAGATGCTTGGAGTGTTTGCAGTGATCCCTGGTTCATACTTCTGGCAACTTATTGATTGTGAGTTGTTGTGTAAAGTTATCCCGTACCTTATATTTATGTTCTTAGTTCAATTGTGAGTATTTATTCATTTCAATTACAAAATAAGGTTGGTGTGGATGAATGTTCATGATCTGAAAATCTTTAATTCCTTAGAAGATTGCACTGTTTCTACGAGATTGCAGGATAAATCTGGGTCAAGAAGAAATTAGTTTTAAGGGATTGGTTTATTTCAAGTATCTTGTCATTTGTATTGTTGATCTTAGGAGTGATTTTAACCTTAGGATTTTTGTAAACCCTCTTCTTTTTCTATTTCTTTGAATCTAGGTTAAATCTAGTAATTTAAGTATCAACACATTACAAAATCTGATAAGTTCAAAGATCCATTATCTATTTTGTAAGGCCCCCTTGTGATTACTATAATTTTCACATTTATCACTGAGTTTTTTTGTTACATTTTCAAGACCTGACATTAGAGACCTTGGGGTTATCTCTTTGTTAATAGAGATTTACCTTTCAAGAGAGATGGGATATCATATTCTATTTGAGTTGTTGTTGTGAAAAAAACACCATTAACAAAGCCTAAACAAGCACTTGATACATGAGGCATTCACTTATATTGATTAGTGTGATTAATACCCAATCCCCTAACTCATTTTAAGTTATCACTGAATTATGAAACTCTCACATGGGTCACCCTGGCACCACTTTGTGTGCCAGACCCCATTGAGAGCCACTATCCTACTAGCAACTAGGAGACTCCATGAAATCAGTAGGGAAAAGAGAACTTGAACAATCACAAAACCTCATAACATACACAACAAGGCAAGGCATAAACCATCTCTCACACAAGTTTGAACCATAGTGGAGAATATACCTTGCAATGTTAATGACCCTCGTAACTCATTCAATATAAAAACAACCAACACAAAATGGATAATCATAGAATCCATAAAAAAAAAATTCACCAAGCCTTTGGAAGACAACCATTATTACTTAGCTCAAAGAACTCCCAGATAGAATATTCACCACAAATATCTCCATTACCAAAACTAACACAATAACATAAACTCTCAGTAATCAACACATATCCAACACATGCAATCAATAAAATAAAACATAACAACATAAATAATCCTTAAATAATAGATTACTTCCATTTTGAACAATAACCAATATTCACCCAAATTTCACTAATCAAACACATTACTAAACAATCAATCAACCAATATGAAAGAGGAATTATTTTCACATCTCACATTACTCTGAAATAATTAAGAAGATAGTCGATAAAAAGGATAATATAATTCAATTTATTTAATTGATTATCTACATATAAGTAATTCTATTCAATCTACTAGATTACCCAATTTACTTGTCTAATAAGATAATTAATCACATGGATATAATCCTTCTTCTACCATAACCATAGTACAAATATATGTAATCATTCTTCCTAATTAAACTTCCAATGACTTAACAAATTATAGTGAGAGTTTAAGGTTTATTAACCTAATAAATTCATCAAGGTTAAGATGTTATATTACAATTGAAAAGATATCTATTTAATTAAGATAGTAACCACGTTCACTTATAGTTATAATAATACGTCTTTTAATACATATTTCCTAGTATATTTAGTCAACCTGATCACATCTATTGATCCAAAGTATTATAACTCTCTACTCCACCTACAATAACAATGGAAAGGATAAATTGAGGATGATATTATCATTTCCTTCATACTAAATTTATCGTGCACTTCAGAGAAGATATATTATTAGCTAATTGATACCTCATTATTACCTAAACTTATTCTAATAACTTTTATGCTTTATTAGTGCAATATCACTATACTTGAAAATATTATTCTTCACCAAAGCTTGTTGCCACATGACAGATTCTATCTTTAGTTGGAAATACACACAAAAAAAGTATATCAAAAAGCTCAAGTATAATATAACTCCATTCTAACAATTGGTATTATGATTAGTATATAGATGTCTAACTTATGTTATCACAACATAATGATTGACACAATTATAAAGATGTATAAATATTTATTCTATTCTTTACCTACTTCAAGATTAAAATACTGAGTGCAATAAAAGACACATCATTCATTTAGTTTCAAAGAAAAAGAGTAGAGAGAATAAGAGAAGAGAGAATAAGAAGATATTCTAAAGAAGAGAGGATAGTGCAATATTATATTGAAATGTGAATAAGAGAGAGAGAGACTTTTTGGATATTGTGGTTGTGTTTCTGATATGTGGTTTTCATTGATTCCAACACTATTAGAACTCATGTCCGTAAGACTATATATGTCAAGGATATAGAGAAAATTGTAATAAAATAAGTTGCAGGTTGTTTTTGAAGCAGTGAAGATCAATATGATGGAAAGTTCAATATGTTGATGGTGAGAAGTTGTGAATTAAAAGGTTTGTTTTCTAGCCTATCTACTTTATTCATAGAAAGGTTCAGAGGTGTGCATGGAGATTTAAGGAATTTATGAGTTTTTGTGTTCTGACAATTTATTTTTTTATTGTAGTTTTGTGTTCCTAGAAGAAGAGAATGTGATTATGGTAATATGAGTTGTTGTGTATGTTCTTGTGCTATTCATGGATGTTTCTAGATCATGTTCTATCTATGTCAAAAATCCACATTTATCATTGTGCTCATGATTCGTTATTTTCTCTTTTGTGTTCATGGCTGACAGTGTGATTATAGCATGTTGTGGATCTTCGAGGAAAAATCTTTGAAGGTGTTTTGTGTTCAAGGATATTTTTCTGGGTCTCTACTATGTTGTGGCTGAACTTGGTAGATTTTCATTAATAATCTTTATTGTTTTGGGCCAACAGTTTGTATTCATCATATTATTTTGTTGAAGCCGACATGAAGCAATGTAATTACTTGTTGCGGATATATATGAATGATTGTTTATCTCATTTGAGACATGCAACATGTGAAGTATGTGAGTGTTATGTGTGAATAAAGATAAGATTATTCAAAGGAAGAGAAGAGTGTGAAGAAGAGTGAAGAAGAGTAAAAAAGTATTCATGTACTTAACCAAAAATATAATTAGGCATTAGCAGATGCTACTTTCTCAGTTCAAGATCTTCAGATGGATTTAATTTGAATGTTTCTATAAGACAGTGAGTCTTCTCTTGTATTTGAGTAGTGAGCTCTAGGTAGTGTGCTTGAATGTATGTGCAATCCCCATTTATTCTTCTTATAATTTTAATAGAGTATAAACTTTTGGATTAACCTCCATCGTGGTTTTTCCCCTAATAGGGTTTCCAAACAAAAATCTTGGTGTTATGTGTATTTATGAAGTGTTGTTGATTTATGCTTTCATGGTTATTAATCAGATCTGAGAATAAGCGTTAATAAAGTTAATAAGTTTAAAATTCTATGACAACTGATTCACCTCCCTCCCCCCCGCCCCCCCTCTCAGTTGTTTTCCCTTGTGTTGCCAATAATTGGTATCAGAGCAAGTTCCTTGGAAGAAGTTCAACAACTTAAGGTGATCTGGGATGGCAACATATAAGAAGGATAGTTTGAGATTTGATAGAACAAACTATTCGTTGTGGAAGACTCGAATGGATTGTCATCTGAGATGCATTGGTGAATCTTACTAGAAAATTACAAGTAATAGGTATGTTATTCCTCAAAATGGTCCTACTACTACTGCTGAGATTAGGGATGTTGAATACAATATCAGGGCTAAGGAAGCATTGTTGAGTTCTTTGACTGATTATGAGATGATGAATGTTATGCATCTAAAGAATACTTATGAGATCTGGAAAAAGTTGGAAACTTTGTATGAAGGTGATGCTAATGAGAAGATTTCTAAGCTACAAAGTCTGAAAGGGAAATATGAACTGTTGAAAATGGGTAATGATGAGAATATTACTACTTTCATGCAAAGAGTGAATGAACTTGTGTGTGGTATCAGATGTGTTGGTGGACAGTTGGATGAATCAAAGATTGTTGCTAAAGTGCTTAGATCCTTTCTTGATGCATACAAAATCAAAGCTAAATCTATTAAGGAGCTCTGAACTGTGACAAATGTAACCAGAGATATGTTGATTGGTAAACTTACTACTTTTGAGTTGAGTGAAGTCAGTGATGCCCTTCCTAAGATAGAATTTGTATTCAAAGTTACTACCTCTGGAAGAGACAAGAAAATATATGATTTGGGTGAAATTTCTTCTAGAAAGGTATTCAAGTATGAGGAAGAAATGAGATAGATTGAAGAAGAAGAAGAAAGAGAACTGAAAGAGCTTGAAGCACTTATTATCAAAAGAGAAGCCAAAGGAGAAGGTAAGTATAAAGGAAAGTTTCTTATTTAATGTTTTTCTTGCAAAAAGATAGGTCATTTTGCATCAAGGTGTCCAAAAAGAGTCCCTAATCCAAGATATAACAAGCCTATATTTCAAAAGAACTGTTATTATGTTGTTGATGAAGGTGTGACAGATGATGAATCTGATAAAGGGAATGCAAGTGAAGATGAGTTTGTGTTTATTGCTATCAAGGAAAATAAACCTATGTCTATTGAATCTTCTAGTTGTACAAATGTGGAGAAAGCCCTAGCTAGTCGAGTTGAAGAAAAGGATGAATGGGTAATTGATAGTGGGTATTCACATCACATGACAGGTGTGTTGTGCAGTTTTTGCACACACGCCCCACTAAAAGTGGGGAACCTCTTTTTCTCATTTTTGGTGTTTTGACTTTGCTTTTCTGGGGGTTTTTGCTTGCTTGGGTTTTTGCTTTAATATCCATCTTGCCAATTGAAGTGGTACACTTTTGAAATTCATTGAAAATCTTAAGTTTTGAATTTATTTCGGGTTTTTCACAGTTTTCGGGAAAATCCGCCTAGGCCGGATTCTCCTAGTTTCCTCCTAGTATCCGAAATTGCTATCTTTTGCCCTATTTTCAGAAAACTCTGTATGGTCTAGATTTCCCCAAAATTCGTTCCCCCATCGTATTCCCAAATTTTCTGTTGTTGTGGTTGTCTTGTCAAATGCATTAATGGCGTTTGTGCGGAGGTCTTGGGGCTTTGATAAATTGATTCTTTGAGAAGTAATTGATCATTTGAGTTTGTGCATTTGCTATCATTTGGGCTTGTGTCTTGAGGTTCTTGGTGTTTTGCTATATAGCTGGATTTTTGAAGCTATTTGGATTGTGCGTTTGTGTTTCCTATGCGTGAGTTGTATTTGGATCACATTAAACGGTTATTTGTTGGCTTCACCAATTTTGGCCTTTGCACTTCCATGGTATGTAAATGCACCCTATTCTCTATTAATTTCAATTGGTTTCTTCATTTTCTTGGGAGTCCTTCATAGTTTCCTAGTTCTTTTGGGTGCACATCATGATTGGGTGTCTTGGAGTTTTCCATTAGTAGAAAAGTCTGTTTGGTTGATTGAATGCTTACGTTTGGTCTGGTGTTACTTCTTATTGTGGGCATTGGCTTGCTATAGTTTTAAACTTTCCATTCTGATGTGGGTGAGTCGTCTGTGCTTTCATGGCAGACATTTAGGGTTCTTAACCTAGGGCATGGCCAATTCTCCTCAAATTGCTGAGAAATGTGTCATTGGTTCATGTTTTATTCATTAGAGGCCTAGGTTAGGTTGGTTTCAGAGTTCTGGCCTAGATTCAGAGTGAGTTGAATTGATTTGGTGAAAGTGGAGAGGATGTAGATAGGTTCGAGTTTTTGAGGTCCTCACAGAATTTCACCTCCCCCAGATTTCTCTGACTTTTCTATCTTTTCTTCCTTTATCGCTTTCCACCGGATTTCATTTGGTTTCGCCAAAATCCGTTCCATCCGGATATTCCCAAAGTCCGCAGTCGGGTTGTTTTACTGATTTCAAGCTTTAATACTATTATATCTGGATTTTTCCAAAATCCGCTCCGTCTGGATTTTCTCGAATTAATTATAACTATTGCTGATTTCACCAGAATTTATCTCTGGCGGATTCTTCCGAGTTTTTATTCTAGGAAACGTTGAATTTGATGGTTATAAATCTTTGGTTTATTAGGAAATGATTCAATTGATTTTAAGAGCTTATGCTAAGTGTCTATAATGATTTCCCTTGGTTAAATTAGTGATCTTGAATGATATTGTGGGATTTTGCATGTTTGGTTTGCTGGAATCCACTTGGTCCAGATTTTCCCGAAAATCTGTCCCAGTGTAGAATCCGTGAGGGGGGCTAAATCCTGAACTTTGAGGTAATGACCTTCCACACTTATTGTGTCTTATGGATCTAATTGTAGGTTACCTTTATGTGTCTACAGGCAGGATCAGGGCAGAATGTTGCTGGTCGAGGCAAGGGGAAGGCAACCGATCTAGGTGTAGACGCTTCTGCCATCTCAAATGCAGAAAAGGTAAAGTTGGATATAAAGAGTAGAGTTCCTGAGAGTAAGCTGGCCTCAATTTTGTCAAGAGTCATAGATACAAACGTAGGCATGTGGGACTATGAAAAGTTCAAGGCTGAGATGTCAGCACCCAACCCTCCTTTGTTGGCAAAAAGAATGGTGGAGTTCGGATTGGCTCATGTGGCAGGTTTCCCTTCTACAATGCAGTGCTACGAGCTGGTGCTTGAGTGTGCCAGAAATTATGATAGTGGGACATAGAGAATAATTGGTCCCCAGGGAAGGATTCTTGCTGGTTTCAGTCATGTGGCCATTGCTACAACCTTTGACATGCCTGATAGGTCCCATGTGGTGGGCTTTGACATAGAGGTTGCTAGAAAGTATTATGAAGAGAACATAGTCAAATCTCAACAGGTGATTAAATCTTGGCTAGAAAATCCTAAGTCACATTTCTCCAAGTTGCCTAAGCAACTATTTAGGTTGAAGTTCAAGAGGGAGTACTACAATTCGATCACTCTTCTCAGCAGGCTGGTAGGATTGAAGAGTGCAGGTGTTTTTGAAACCTGGGTGTTTAATGTGATTTCCAGAATGGAACAGGGAATTGATTATCATTGGGTAGGTGTTATCAGTAATATGATCCATCATCAGTTGAGTAATGTCTTGCAGACCAAGACCTTCACTATTACCTCTTACCTAGTGTATTCATTGGCCAGACTTCATCCATACAAAGGGTTGAGCACTAGGGGTATTTTTGGGCAGGATGCTATCTCTGAAGTGTATCAACAGTTGCACTTGACTGGTGGAAGTTACAGTAGATCAAATGATGCCTTCACAATGTACATTACCAGATTGCTCCAAGGTACGGAGCATATGAGGATCTCAGATAAGGAAAAAGAGTTGATAAGAAGATATGGATCCTGGTTTATCCAGTTCCCAACCTTCTCATATATCAGAATTGATGGCTTTCAAAGGGCTCCCTACAAACTACCTAGTTATCCTACTGATCATATTGTATTATTGGAATTCATTAGACAAATATGTGACTTTGACAATATTGTGAAGGGAGAAATGCATAAGATAGGTTTTGGGAATGACTTCCCCTTAAAGATTGGAATGAATGAAGTGTGTCCTTCTATTCAGTCTGCTCATGCTACCAAGGAGGAGATGAACACTTTTGGGCTCTCTCTCCATTCCAAGAGAGCAAGGTTTGATATTACTGGTGAAGCTCAAAAGAAGGCCAATAGGTATTATAGCCATAAGGCTCACATTGAATACTATTGGATCAACCTTGCTAATGAGTTCAAGGTGAGAAAGAAGAGATTGTCCAGGTTGCCAGTGGATTTGGTAAGATTGTACAATGTAAAGGCCATCCCGGACCAGGTAGAGGAAGATGGAAATGAGATCTAGGGTCATGTTTATGAGGAAGTGAAGGATAAACTAGTGGGAGAAGCTGACTAGTTGGAGGAAGAAAAGACTTATTTGGATCAGGTTATGGCCCCAGTGATAAAATATACCAAGATGTGGTTGAAGCACAAAATATTGGAGTTGGAGAGCGAGGGTGTTCCATGCACCTATGAACTAATTGGAGACTTAGAGTCTCATTCTGCTTTCGAGGCTTCACTTGAACCAGATCCAAAGGGCAAAGAGAAAGTGGATTCTCCTATTAGAATCTAGGTAAGAGAGGTTCAAGCTGAGAAGGCTATAGAGGAAGGAAAACAGAGGAAGCCTGTTGCAAAGAAGAGGAAACATGCCTCAAGGAAAGAATTTGAGAAGAATCAGGAAGAAGAGGAGGAGTTTGAAAGTGTTCATACATTGATGAAGAAGAGAAGAGTCACAAGGACATCACAGAAGGTAGAGGAAGCCCCTAGGGTTGACAGGGAAATTGAGCCACCAGTGGTAGAGTTAGAGAGTTCAGGGGAAAAGACACAGGTTTACATGAGGATATCGAGGACTCCTTCCCCAAGGGATAATGTAGTAAAGGAGAATGTTTCAGTAGGTATCCCTGTTGTTGAGCAAGTAAGTCCCTCCATTCCTCAAGATGCTGGTAGCATATGGGGAGAACCAAAGAAAGATGAAAGTCTTAAAGATTTGGGTGAGGAAGAGGTCCAAGAAGGAGACCTCTTTAGTGTAGAGGTAGAAATTGATAGGATAGTCCAATCTCCCTTGGTGGCACATGCAAATTCACCTATGAGGGAACAAATGAACAAGTCTCCTCAAAAAGAGGAAGAAATACCAGCTAGAGCCCCTTCACCAGTGCATGTGGTTGTGGAAGAGTAGGTACAACAGGAAGAGAACCCAACTGTGGATGTTCCTAAAAGTCCAAGTGTTGAAAGAGATGCAATTGTTGATCAGCAGGAAAAGGAACAAGATAAGGTAGACATAGTACCTGCTGGATCCACTATTCTTGATTGGATTGAGAGGGAATTGAAGAACAAAATGGTGATAGTGGAGGATGCTCCTCCTAATTGGGATGCCCTCATGGCTAATGTTGAGAAGGAAAAAACTAAAAAGAGAGCAAGGGTTGTATCCCAAATTGAGAGGGATGGATCAAGTAACTAAGTGGCCCACATTGCTACTCTTGCTTCAAACAAAGATAGGGACAATGTGACTGCCCAGGACTATAATGTGTAGACTGTGGACTTGGGGCATGCCATCATGGAGCAATATATTGAAGAATATGAGGGTTCCAGTGCAATGATTGTGGCGAGATTGAAGAAGGTTGTATAGACAAGGCTTGAATTGGAGAGAGAGAATGAGAAACTAAGGAAATACTTGTAGGAGTTGATGAAACCCTTGCAAGCTATTAGCTCCTCCTCCTCTACTATAGGTTTCTCACCACAAGAGACAGTCTCTGAGTTGGAAAAAATGAAAGATACCACACATGCGACTATTACTGGGTTGCAGCGTGTCCAAGCCAAAGGGGATGATGCCATTAAGGGCATTTTGTCTACTATAGGAGATGTTACGAGGTCAGTAACCTAGTTAAAGGCTGATTTGGCACAAGATAATGTGGATACCAACCTCCTGTTGCAGGAAACTACAAAAATCATGGGATTTACTGAAGATAAATTGGTACAGTGCAGGATTCTTCCTTTTCCAAGAGTTTCTAAACCTTGGGAATGGTTTGAAATATTGCAAATGAGGCAAAAGGCCTTGAGAAAGATCAATAAATAGGTGAAATAAATTGAGGATTCCCCAACTGGTATATATGATAAATGTATTTCTTTCTTTGAGGTCATGACTAGAAGGAAGAAGATTGCTCCGAAACATCTTGGCTTGGAGCAGCTTAGAAAATGGTGGAGGGATGTTTATTCCCTAGTTAGTGAAGGGACAGTTATTGGACATCAGTTGGATGATGTTGCAACTTATATTGCAATCATCGATAGGTATTTGACCAACATAGGCGATTGGGATGGTATAGCTAGGCAGGCAAGAGAAGATATCAAGTCTCTTGAGAGAAATATTAGGGTTTTTGCCTGTGCCACCTGTTGCTAAGCTAGATAGGATCCTATTGGTCGTACATGGTGAAGAAGATAACTCTAAGGACAAAGATGGGGAGTAGTTATACAGGGTTACATTGGTATTTGTGCTTCCCATTAGTTTACATGTATTGGGCTGACCTTTTGATATCTTGGCAGTTTTGGATGAAATTGGTGCCATTGGCACATTTCATATGTTCGAATATCTTTTAGGCCGACCTCATTTAGGTCATGTTCTTATTGTAAATCATAAATTGGGCCAACCTATCTTGTTGAGTCTCTATAAAAGGCTAGCATGTTGTCTCATTTGGATATAGAAAAATATAGATAGATAGGCATATAGAAGAATAGAAATAGACAAGTAGAGCGAATTAGGGTTTATTTGCAAGAAAGTATTGTAACAGAAATTTGGAATTGTTACTACTTTGGATGATTCAATATAAGGAAGATATTGTGTTTGGTATCTATCTTGTGAAGTTTATCTAGCATGGTTCTTGTTCTTCTATCTTTCAAATTGATTATGAGTTCATAGTTAAATTGTTTGGTGATACTTACGGTTTCATGTTTGGAATGTTTGCAGCGATCTCTAGTCCATACTTTTTGTAGTTAGCTGATTGTTAGCTGCTTTGCAAAGTTAGCCTGGACTTATACTTGTGCTTAGTTCAGTTATAAATATTTATTCATCTCAATTGCAATAGGATTGTTTGAATGTTTTTTTGTGATTTGAAAATCTTAAATACCTCAGAAGATTGCACTATTTCTATGACATTGCAGATTCATCTGGATCAAATAGAAAGTATTTTATGAGAGATCGGTCCATTTTGAACATCTTATCTTTAAGAAATATCAATCTTAGGGTTAGAAGTAGTCTTAGAATTATCTCTAAAACCTTATCTTTTGTTGTTTCTTTGTTATCTGATTTGCATCAAGTTTAAAAGTATCAATACATTGCTAGATTTGATAAATTCAGAGTCCAATGTTTGCTTGTAGTAAGGTCCCATTGTGATTACCAGCATTTTTACATTTATCACTGAGTTGTTTCACTACATTGTCAAGACCTGAAATTAGAGTCCTTGGGGTTATCTCTTTCCCATAGAGATATATCTTTCAAGAGAGATAGAATATTATATTCAGTCTGAGTTGTTGTTGTGCAGTAAACATCATCGACAAGGTGATAAAATAAAATTTGTGATCCTAGAAAAGTATGATGGTGGTGTTGTAAGATTTGATGATAAAAATGGTGGTATGATCTGTGGCAAAGGATGTATTTCTTTTAATGGTAAGCATAATACTAATGATGTTCTTTATGTTGAAGGTTTCAAGCATAATATTTTGAGTGTTGGATAGATGGTTGATAAGGGATACAATGTTCAATTCAAGGATGGAAAGTGTAGAATATTGGGAAGTTCTAGAAATGTCATTGCTTCAGGTAAAAAAACAAAAAGTAACATTTTTCACTTGAATGTTGCTAGTAAAAGTTGTCTTATTGCTCAAGTTGATGAAAGCTAGTTGTGGCATAGGAGAATGTATCATGTAAACTTTGACAATATTATCAAGATAAGTTCTACTCAGGAAGTGAGATATCTTCCTAAGTTGGTAAAGCATACTAATGCCATATGCAAGGAATGTCAGTTAGGAAAGCAAACTAGAATTTCATTTCGGAGCAAACAACATTGTTCAAAAGAATTGTTGGAGCTTGTGCATACTAACTTGTGTGGTCTTTCTAGAACCAGAATTTTGCAAGGGTACGGGTATTTCATGTTGCTTATTGATGATTATTCTAGGATGATGTGGGTCACTTTCTTAAGGGAGAAATCTGAAGCTCTAGAGAAGTTCAAGATCTTTAAGGATATGGTTGAGACAGAGACTGTTCTAAAGATTAAGTGTCTAATATTAGATAGAGGTGGTGAATTCACTTTTGGTGAGTTTAATTCTTTCTGTGAACAACATGGGATGAAGAGATAATTATCTACACCACAGAGCCCTCAACAAAATGGAGTTTTGGAAAGGAAAAACATGACAATTCAAGATGTTGCTAGAACTATCATGTTGGAAGGAAATGTTCCTCATATCTATTGGAGAGATGTTGTGAGTACTGTTGTTTATATCCTCAATCAGGTACAAATCAAAGGTGATACTGGTAAGACCCCTTTTGAGCTATGGTTTGGTCATAAGTCTACTGTTAGATATTTCAAAATCTTTGGGAGTAAATTCTACATAAGAAGAGATGAAGATATATGAAATTTTGATGCTAGAAGTGATGAAGGAATCTTTCTTGGTTATTCTACTAAGAGCAAGGCCTACCGGTGCTACAAAAAGAGATTGAAGAAAATGGTTGAAAGTGCAAATGTTAAGGTTCATGAAGACATTGCTAAACCATCTAGAACCTGTGGATATGATTCTGATGATCAGAACAATAGTACAAACAAAGGTCAAACCTAAAATCAAGTTTAGATCGTTATGGTGAATCAAGAGGATCAAGAAGAAGGAGAAACTAGTGAAAGTGCAGAAGAGAGATCACAAGAGCTTGAAATTCAAGAATAGCCTAAGACTCCAATGTATGTGAGATTAAATCATTCAAAAAATTAGATTATAGGTTATAAAAACAAAGGTGTTCAAACTAGGAGAATAATTGTAGAGGAATACTGTTTGATATCAAAGACTAAGCCAAGTAATGTAAATGAAGCGTGCAAAGATGAACATTGGATTGAAGAAATGAAAGAAGAACTGTAGCAAATTGAGAAGAATAATACATGAATTCTTGTTCCTAGACCTAAGGATAAAAATGTAATTGGGAATAAATGGGTTTTTAGAAACAAACTGAATGAGAAAGGTGAAGTTATTAGAAACAAAGCAAGACTGGTATGTAAAGGATATTCTCAAATGGAAGGAATTGACTTTGAAGAGAATTTTACCCATGTTGCTAGAATTGAAGCTATGAGACTATTTCTTGCTTATGTTGCTTTCAAAAACTACAAGGTTTATCAGATGGATGTAAAGTTAGAATTTCTAAATGATGAATTGGAAGAAGAAGTGTATGTTGAGAAACTTGATGGATTTCAATTGACTGATTAGGTAGATATGGTGTGTCAATTAAAGAAATCATTATATGGACTCAAGCAAGCCCCTAGAGCTTGGTATGCTAGATTGGACAATTATTTGTTGAAGTTTGGATTTAACAAAGGTACTATTGATAGTAATCTATATTTCAATATTGATGATGATAAAGATTTGATTGTGGAAGTCTTTGTTGATGATATCATTTTTGGAGGAGATGATGGTTTGTGCATGAAGTTTGCTGATGAGATGTAGAATGAGTTTGAGATGTCAATGATTGGAGAGATGAAATTATTTTTGGGATTGCAAATTACTTAGTTAGATAAATGGATCTTTATATCTCAGCCCAAATATGTGAAATAATTGCTAAAGAATATTGGTATGGAAGACTCAAATCCAGTTGGTACACCCATGGTGACCGGATGTAAGTTGACAATAGGTGATGATTCTCCGAAGAAAAATCAGACTAGATACATATCAATGATTGGTGGATTGCTTTATTTAAGTAGAACTAGACTTGATATCATGAATGATGTATGTGTTGTTGCAAGATTTCAAGTTGATCCTAAGGAATCTCATGTGACTGTTATAAGAAGAATTTTTAGATACTTGAAAGGAATAGTTGATTTTGGCCCGTGGTATCCTAAAGATGATGATCTTACTTTAAGTTCCTTTACTAATGTTGATTGGGCAGGAGATGTGAATGATAGGAAAAGTACCAGTGGTGGCACATTTTTCTTGGGAAAGAAGCTGATTTCATGGTTAAGTAGAAAGAAGAATGTCATTTCTTTATCTACTATAGAGGAAGAATACATTGTTGTTGCTAACAGTTGTACTCAAGTATTTTGGATGAAGAATATGTTGAAAGATATCAAAGTTGTGTATGATGAACCTACTGCTATTTTATGTGATAATTCAAGTGCAATTAACATTTCTAGGAATCTGGTGCTGCATTCAAAGACCAATAATATATCTATCAAGTACCACTTTTTGAGAGACAAGGTGAGTGATAAGGAAGTCAGATTGGAGTATGTGCCTACTAAGGAATAAATTGTAGAAATTTTTGCTAAGAAATTTCTTAAGGATACTTTTTGAGTATTTCAGAGGGAATTTATGGGTGATTACCCCTCCTAATCGAAACTAAAATGCAAGACATTGCATCAGTGTAAGAATTTCACAGTCATATATTTATTCAGATTGATGTTGTGGTGGCTGCTACTTAGGGGGAGTAGTTAGAAGATTCAGATATGTGGTTCAGAGCTTGTGTATATCTTTGTCATTGGTGTTGAATGGGGAGAAGAGAAATGTGAAAAAATCTTGAAGAATTAAGGAGGAGAAGAGAAATATAAAAAACTAAAAATTATCTGAGGAAAAGAAGTTAGAAGCTAAGGGGGAGTAAGTGTTGAAGTTAGTTGTGTTGATGGTATTTTTCAAATCATGTGTTGCCATCACTGAAAAAGGGGGAGATTGTTGGATGTTGTGGTTATGTTGTTGATATGTGGTTGTCATTGATTTCAACACTATTAGAACTAATGTCTTTAAGACTGTATATGTCAAGGATATCGAGAAAATTGTAATAAAATAAGTTACAAGTTGTTTGAGAAGCAATGAAGATCGGTATGATGGAAATTTTAGTATGTTGATGGTGAGAAGTTACAGATTAAAGGGTTTGTTTTCAAGACTATCTATTTTATTCATCGAATGGTTCATAGGTGTGCATGAATATTTAAGCAATTTATGATTTTATGTGTAATGATAGTTATTTTGTTACTGTAGCTGGTGTTCCTGGAAGAAGATAATGTGATTCTGGTAATTTGAGTTGTTGTGTATGTTCCTATGGTGTTCATGGATGTTTGTAGATCATGTTATATCTATGTCACATGCCCACATTGATCGTTATGCTCATGATCCATGATTTTCTTTTGCATGTTCATATTTTTCATGTTCATGGCCGACAGGGTGATCATAGCTTGTTGTGGATCTTCAAGGAAAAATCATTGAAGGTGTTTTGTGTTCAACGATATTTTTTTGGGTCTCTACTATGTTGTGTCTGACCTTGGTAGATTCACATTAATAATATTTATTGTTTTGGGCTGACAATTTGTATTCATCTTATTATTTTGTTGAAGCTGACATGAAGCAATGTAATTACTTGTTGCGGATATAAATCAGCAATTGTTTATCTCATTTGAGACATGCAACATGTGAAGTATGCGAGTGCTATGTATGAATAAATATCAGATCATTTGAAGGAAGAACAAAGTGTGAAGAAGAGCAAAGAAGAGTAAAGAAGTGTTCATGTGCTTAACCAGAACTGTAATCAGGCATTAGCAGATGCTACTTTCTCAGTTCAAGATCTTTAGATGGATTTAATTTGAATGTTTATATAAGAAAATGTGTCTTCCCTTGTATTTGAGAAGTGAGCTCTAGGCAGTGTGCTTGAATGCATGTGCATTCCCCATTTATTCTTCTTATACTTTTAACAGAGTATAAACTTGTGGATTAACCTCCACTGTGGTTCTCCCCTAACAGGGTTTTCACACAAAAATCTTGGTGTTATGTGTATTTATGAAGTGTTGTTGATTTATGCTTTCATGGTTATTAATCAGATCTGAGAATAAGGGTTAATAAAATTAATAAGTTTGAAATTCTATGACAACTGATTCAGCCCCCCCTCTCAGTTGTTTGCCCTTGTGTTGCCAATAAGACTAACAACCATTGTATTTGATTCAAGGGTATAATTTAGTAACCTATCCGTTTTGACTGATTAATGATGTAATTGATACTAATTCCCCTTGCGAAGTGCTAGATTTAACAAAGTTTAGAAATAAGATCAACGCCCCTTACAAATTTTATGTCAATCATAATGCAATTTTATCACCTAAGGAATTATCTTTCTTTGATGCATCATCATCATAGGACTAGCATACTAAAAGATATTATGTATTGAAATGAATGGAATCCCAAGATATAACATAAGCCAAATAGATATCAAATCCATACAAAAAGAAAGGAATACCAATAGAAAGACTGACAAAGATTAGGAGTAATCAGTTGGGCACTCCAAATGGTTAAATGAAAGGCTTTAGTAACCTTCGGTCTAAAAACCTTAAAGTACCAAGGGGTTTTGACTTGGAATACTTCTAGTGGGAAGTACAGATAAATATGATACCTCTAAAACTCTTATGAAAAGATTACAGAGAGAAGAAATGAACATATGCCAGGAATAATATCTCTTTCAAGGGCTCACAATAACTTATCACTTAGAAGATATGTAAGAATATTTCTATTATGGAAAGAATGCAATACCAGAGCTACAATAGGCCAAAGGATTTACTTCAAAATTATCTGATTTCTTATGCAATCCTATAGAAGTTCATAATATTTGTGCATAAATTATATATATAAAGTATTTCATTTCTATGAAGACAAGGCAATCTTAAGAAAGGAAAAATTGTAAAGAACCAGAAAAATATAGATCAAATATTTAGGATATAAATATGAAAAACAATCATTTACAAAAATGATAGAAAGATAGACTAGTCAATGGAGGCATGTGTCATTTACATTCATTCAATCAAGAATACTAGAATATAATAACCAGTGGTTACCTGGATTCCTCGTGTGTTTCCTAGTTACTCTTTCATGGATTGTTCACATCCTTCATTTCCATCTTCCCAAAAGTAAATGTAGTATACAAATTCTTCATTCCATCTCATACGTGAATCCTTCATGGATTGTCACCATACTTTACAATGTTGCCTTTCCGCTAAAATCAATAGAGCCTCCTATTTTATCTTCCCTCCCCCATATATATATAGAACAGAGATTGCTTAAGGAGAAGGGATGATAATCCCCTAATCACCCCTGCCCAAATCTCCTCCCAAAAAAATCGTCATTCTCCAAAGGAAGGTTGTTTTTTTTAACCCCCCTGACTGAGCAGTTACAAAACCGTTTCATGTGATAGTCTAAATTTAGATCTTGATTGACATGATAATGCATTGCATTTTAAGTTATTTATCATATTATTATTTATTACTTCCACTCTAATTTTTTTATTTTAATATTCATTCCAAATTTAATTTATTATATACATTTACATTTTTATTTACTTATATATCAAATGTATGCCTTTAGCTTAGTGGTTTATTCAATGCATGAAATCATAAAAACCCTCATTTATCAAATGATTTTAAATTAAACAACCAAACACATAAAATCAAACAATCCAAATCATGAAAGGATGAATCGGGGAGGGGCACTATAATTATGGTTTTCAAAATGCACCTCCTAAATAGGTAAGTTTGTTCATGAAGGATATGTTATGTGATCATGAAAATGGACCTCAAATAAGCTGCATAAAAGGGCTTTGTGAAACATGTGGAAATTTGTCTAAATTTCCTTCAAGAAATGAAGATACTGACTTAACAAAGACAATAAATTGCAAGAGATACATGTAAAGTTTCAAATAAATTTTGGGAAAGAATCCAAAAGGTTAAACAATGTAGAAGAGGATATTCCTATTGGAAAATTTATAGAAGATTTTCAAAAATTGATATAGCCATACATACAACATTATTTTTTTGCTAAGTGGAAACCACAACAATTTCAAACATTAAGAGATACTTTCCCACTTGGAATAGTTCTATCAGTAGTTGAATTTGTAGAAAATTACTCTTATGTACATCAAAAAGAGATTCAATCAGGATATTACTTTTCAAAGCAGATCACTATTATGGTTCATGTGTGTTATCGACACACACAATCATAATTGGATGGGGTTGAGAGTACAGATGAAGAATGAGCCATTAAGAAAGAATATCACTTTTATATTAGTGATGATAAAGAGCATGACCCACTTTTTGTATAATATTACTTTATAATTTTTTTTGAGAGTTTGAGAAGTAGGGGTGTAAAATTTGAAAAGAATTTTGTATGGTCAGATGGATGTGCGACACAATTCCAATCATCATGGCCATTTTATGCACTATCTAGATAACATAAAATTTACAAAATACCACATGTTTGGAGTTTCTTTGAGAGTGGGCATGGAAAGGATGAGCATGATGTTGCAAGAGCTTGCATCAAATGTGCTTTAAGAAAACATCAAATGAGTTAAAAAAATGAATGGTGTAAGAAACACTTTGCATCAAATGATGTCAACAAATCTTCAAGAACAAACTAAAACATTACACATAGAGTGTTTTGGGAGATATCGGGTATGTATAAATTACATTTTCAAAATTTTGAATTTATTTAAATTTAAAATTTATATATATATATATACATGTTTATTCACATAAGTTTGTTTTTGTACATGTATCTAGGTGTGGACAGAAGATCGATGCATGGATGCAAGAGGGTAGACAAAACAAGATATGTGCATTGTGTTATGAGTTTATATAGTCACCCTGGATGGAAATTATACATGAGGGATTACTCTTGTTTCTGCACTAAGTGCATTGCGAAAAAATATCATTCAAGCAACAACCAAGAACTTGGATATGTTAGTAAATGGGATATGGTGCCACTATTTTTTTCAAAAATATATAATGAAAATGAGGAAGAAAGATTTCAAGACATTCCTTTGATTTCAATTGATTATGACCATATTTCAGGATTGGTTAGAAAAGGTACATGTATAAGTTTTCAATAAAATAAATATTATATATATATATATATATATATATATAATGATCTTTAAAGTCTAGAGACATTTCTAAATTTTTTAGAATTTTTTTGAGTAAATTTGGTGTTTTGATGTTTTTGCAGTCATAGTAGAGCCTGGAAACATAGAAGGTGTTAGCTATTATTTACTCTATTGCATAGAAGATAGGAATAAGATAACACAACCTTAAATCAGTGATGGAATGTTATTTCCCGTAGGTGAATTTGAATTTAAAATTATATATATACATTGTGTACATGTGTACATTGCATTAAAAACATTAAATATATATTTTACAAACCTTGAGCACCAAAAATGTTGTACATGTTCATAGGTCTTACCTCAATTTCATTTTTACCATGCAGGTTTTGTTGTAGTGCAAGGGATATATCTAAAACAAGTCAAAGTTGTTCAACATGGGATTCATTTTGTTGACTATCAACCTGATAACAAGGTATATCAATATAGTCACCTAATAATTGCTACTTCCCTACATCTTCATGCATTTCCAGATGTATGTGGATGAAAAAATAGAGACTAGATAGTGATGATCATAAAACAAAATTGCATGTTATTGAAGAGTGGGCTGAACTATATTTTTTGAGTTAGATTGTATCCATGATTTTTAAGTTCACATGTACATGTATACATGTTCAAGTGAGAACTTATAGTAACTTGTTTGAACTATGGATTTTTTTAGTTACTTATAATATATGTTGATGACAAATATTTAAAATTTGGTTGGACACAAATTAGTGGTTGAAACAAAATGGGACCTTTAAATTGAGTAGATATTTCCAATTACATATTTTTTCCATGGAATTCAAGTACTTGTTCAACAATCTTTGATTTCATTTGAAAGTTCAACTCCACTTATAGCTCATCATCTCTCACTTTTTTCGCTTGCATTTGTAACCTTATATATGCAATACTTGTTCAATCTAGTGAAGTTTTTTAAAACTCATTTTTCCTAAATTCCTTATCATCTATTCCCAATTGCATTTGTGAACCTAGTGAAGTTTTTTAAAATCATTTTTCCTAAATCCCAATTATAGGTACATATTTTTTCCATGGAATTCTTAAGTTCAAGAATCTTTGATTTCATTTTTAAAAAGTTAGATACTCCACTTATAGCATCATATCTCACTTTTTTTGCTTGCTTGTGTAAACTAATATGCAATACTTGTTCAATCTAGTGAATGTTTTTAAACTCATTTTTCCCAAATTCCTTATCATCTATTTCCAATTACATTTGTGAACCTAGTGAATTTTTTTTGAATAATTTTGTGTAAATTCCAATTATATGTACATATTTGTTCCATGAAATTCTTAAGTTCAAGAATCTTTGATTTCATTTGAAACTTCAACTACACTTAGAACATCATCTCTCACTTTTTTTCCTTGCATCTAAACTCATATATATGCTTTCAATACTTGTTTGAAACCTAGTGAAGTTTTTTTAAATCATTTTTCCTAAATTTTAATTATATACTACTTATATTTGTTCCATGGAATTCTAAGTTCAATAATCTTTGATCTCATTTGAAATTTCAACTCCACTTATAGCTAGAATAGTTATTATATAGGGGGAGTCAAATCTATAGAGAGAGAGGTATACATACTAGCTTTTGCACCTAAAGGAGGTTCAAGGAATACATGGATAGAAAATTAAATGTATGTTAATATGTTAGAGAGTATGTTTTTTGGATGTGCTACAAATTCTAGTTGCATGTGCTGTAAGTAAACAATTAATAATAAGTGTTAAATAATGGAATGAAATAAATTTAGACATATCCAAAAAATTTCTTTAAAGAAATTAATTATTATCTAATTATAAAATATTTGCACATAGATTTAAAACATAAATCAATGCAAATAAAAAAATACAGTTGTCATCGAATTGACAAAAAATACTACAAATAGAAATAGAATATTCTCATCCAGTTGCCAAATCAATATTTATATGACTTCTATGTGAAAAGTGAGATTTTGGAGGCTTTTACCTAATATTTAAAGGATTTTACCATTAAAATGCGGTTGGTTTACCATTAAATGGAAGCTAAAACTTGTTTTCCAATGAATAAATAGTGGTTTGTAGGCATGAGACTTATTTCAACATCAAATATCATAATATATGTAGCTTATCGGCTAATAAAGAGAGAAAAACTCAAAAGATAGAGAAGGAGAGAAAGAGAAAAATTAAGATAGATATAAATCAAGAGAGAGAGAGAGACGGGGATAGAGATTGAAAGAGAATGGAATAGAAAAAAAAAGAGAGAATGATAGATAAATATAAGAGATACATTGGAAAAGAGAGAGAAAATGGAAACTAACTTTTGATTGGTCATTTCATGTCAACAATCCAAGGATGACATGTCTCCTTGGGGATTTATGCTCAAGGTAGCATGTAATTTGATTAAGGATGTGATAATTCACCTTTAAGACCTCTTCAATGTACCCATTGCACACTTAAGAAGAAAAACATATAGAGAGAGAAAGTGAAAAAGAGAAAGGAAGAGAAAAGGGAGATAACTATAGATATAATATATATATAACTGGAGAGAGAAAAATGAGATAAAGGAGGAGAAAGAGATGAACATAGATAAAGAGAGGGGAAAAAAGATAGAAATAAAGGGATACAAAGAGGGATAGGGAGAAAAAAAGAAAGAGAGAGAACCAAAGATAGAGATAGAGAGAGAAAGAGATAAATAGAAATAAAGAGATAAAGAGGGAGACAAAGAGATATAGAGAGATAGATATATAGAGAGATAGGTAGAGATATAGAGGAATAAAGAGGGACAAATAAAGAGGTAGAGATAGTGAGGGAGATAGAGAAAAATAGATAAAGGAAAAGAGAAAGAGAGAATAGGAGAGAGACATAGATAGAGATATCTCTATCTCCCCCTACTTCTTTCTCCCTTTCTCTATCTCCCCTATTTCTCTCTCCCTCTCATCATCTCTATTTACCTATCTCTAATTCTCTTTGTTTGTCTATCTCTTTGTCTCCTTCCATATCCTCCCCTATCTATATCTCCTTATTGCTCTACCTCTCTATCACTCTATCTCACCATCTATATCTCTTTATATCTCCCTCTCCCTCTCCTTCTTCCTCTATATATCTTTATCTCATCCTCTCTATCTCTCCTTAACTATTTCCCTATCTCTCCTTGTATTTATCTCTCTATCTATTTGTCTCCCTCTCCCTCTCTCACTCTTTCTTCATATCTACCTCTATTTTGCTCTCCCATCCTTTATATCTAGACATGTCTCCCTCTCTCTATCCATCCATCTATCTCCCTCTATATCCCTCTCTCTATATTTATCTATTCCGTCTCTATATATCCTTTGAGCGTCAACCAAGAGTCTACTCAAACCAACCCAAACAACATTTTTTAACATTATTTTGAAGGGGTTCAATCGAACTAGGGTTCACTCGAACCCCCGAGCAAGCAAACTATTTTAGGGGGTTCGATCGAACAATGGTTTGATCAAACCCAACTTTTCCCCCCTTCTCCCCCTCTAGCACTAAAAATCTATAGAATTTTTCCCTTAAAAACTCAAGTTAAGGATGAAAATGGAGGAGACTTCACAAACCCAACTAGATGATGGTAGTCCTTGGAATGAGATATCCATCGAATATAATTTTAATATGTTTTGGTTTTATTATGTATATGTTTTTTTAGTTTGATTAAACATAGGTTTTTCACCAAAAATCAAGCTCTCCATTCTGCACATGTGAAAAATAGTAGATTATCAAAATAAATTTTTGAAAAATATGTGCAATCTAGGTATTGATGTCCTTGATCCAGTACAAAAAAGTTTATGTTGTATATGGTCCAACTATGTCTGAATTGTAATTGGTTTGACTTTGAAACTTGATTAAGAAAAAAAAATCAATAAAACACTATGAAACAAAATGAAAGGGTTAGATATTGTAGTTAAAAATCTAAATTTGAAAAAAATAGAATTTTATCCTTCATATAAAAAACGTTATGAAGTATACAGTGAGCATCACTCCTTAAAAATGGTGTTTACTAATAAAAACTTGTTTTTGAAGGAGATGGAAAAAGAAGTGCAATCTGATTCCAAAATTTAAAAAAAAAATATATTTAGAATCGATAGACAAAATTTCACAAATCACTAGTTTGAGTCATCTTCAAATTCCTCATAGTTTAGTCGCTATAGGTTCCCGAAAGTGAAGATTTAGCTAGAAAAAATCAATTCAGTGTCTAGTTTGGCCAAAAATTATAAACCAGTATTGTGGGATCACCCATCATCTTCTAGGGTTTTTTCTCTTGCTATTTTCTCTAGCACGTTACCTGATCATCGAGCCACATACAGTCATCATAAAATTTTAATTTATTATATCTATTAAACATGGAATCCTTAAAATGCTAACCTTGATATGAAACTAATGCATTCCTTAGTATGATCGATGTGATTATGATCTCAATTACCTTTGCAGTCTATTTCATTTCTCTACAAATCAAATCTCCAATTATACTAGTCCCTTGAGTAGGTAGACCAATTAATTTTATTCTTTGTGTCGATTACCATACCTAACCCGCATTCATATTGACATAGCCATTTGTGATCTTCAACTTTAAACTTGGGTCGTTGATCAAACTCTTCACACCATCCATATGAAGGATCTTCATTCATAATTCAATTTTAAAACATCAACATTAGATTGATCTCCTTTTGATTGTCACCATCAATTTTAATCCCTTTATAATTGTAGTATAGAAAAATGTATCCCTCTACATTTTCACACTTGTTTGGGCCCTCCTTGCTAAAATTGGGCTTCTTTATGCCTTATTTGGCCTTATTTTGCATCCAAAAGCCTTAATTAATACATCTTTTTGAGGATAATCCCAACAAATATCAATTGACCAATCAAAATTTAATGATTTTGGATTGTATGGCCCAAATTTAGTGATCTAGGATTCATACGTCACCTTGGGCATATGGGTCCCACCTATGTTTCAAGGCCTAAATTTGAATTTCACATAAAACTAAGCCTTTCTTGAAAAATGTATCCCAAGCTTAACCTAATGTGACTCATACACCCCAACTGGCGAATGAGTCCCACTTATCTTAGACCTAATTTAAATTAAAATTCTTGGTAGGATTTTATTCTCCTAGATCAAATGTTGGCTTGTAGTGTTGTAATTTCAAGAAATTTGGCATAAACAAGTATAAATACAAGGTTATTTCACATAATTTCTCCTAGCAAGTTTACAAGTCATCTAGCAATTCAAGTATTCAAGCAATATAGAAAATTTGAGATCACGAGAGTTTACAAGAGAATTTAAGAGATGATTATCAAGAATTTTGAAGTATTATTCAAGTATAAAACATCATGTAATTTAGTCATCAGGCATCATGTTTATTTTTCGAGCTAACATTTCTAATGTAGGGTTTGATGATTCAAGAAAGCATTCAAGTCAAGATCAATAATATTTAATCAAGAGTCAAGATCCACATTCATGATAGCCATTAATTACAAGATTGCAAACTTTTGTTCAAGGGTTTAGTGAGTTGCAACATTGCATATTTTTTCATTCATCATTCCTTCATTATATTTACATTCATTTCAAGGTTTCATTAGCAAAATGGGGTTTGACCAAGGCAAACCCCTATCCACTAACAAAACAAAAAATTTCCCTCTCTTTGATGTGTGATTTGCAGATCTAGATTGAAGATTCATTGAAGAGAAAGATTGGAGAAAAGTTGTCAAGGTTGCAAAGTTTTCAAATATGTCACCTTACTTGCACGATCATAGAAAGTCACTTACATAGTTGAATTCAGTGTTTCAGAACCAGAGATTTGGCAAGGAGGAAGCTATAGCAAGTTATCAGAGGATATCAAAGTTTTGAAGCAGCCCTGATATTGGGACTAAATCACCACTTGTGGCATAGGAGTCTTAGTATACCTATTTTCAGACTTTTTTTGTAGATCCTAATTCAACAGTTCCAAACTTTGGTTTCAGCCTAAACCCTAAACTGGGACTAAATCACCCCTCCTGGCATATGAGTCCCAGTGTGCTTCAAAAGTCAGTATTTCCAAGATTTCAAATCTTATTTCTAGCACATTCATATGAGTCCCAGTGTGCTTCAAAATTTAGTATTTCCAATATTTCAAATCTTATTTCTAGCGCATTCATCTTTCTAGTGCACCTTTGTACTTTCCCAGTTTATTGTTTTGATTTGAGTCTATTTCTAGGTCATTTGTTTAAGTCTTGCATATCATTTACATTCCTAGTCTTTCCAAGACCTAGCTTCTTGGTGAACCCCCTTTTAGTCTTTTATCATACTATAGGACAACCTTTAGTAGATTTCCTTCCCTTATTCCATCCTTGGATTGAGATCTCTAGGGTTTCCTTGAGTGAAGCTTATAGAAAAATTGGTTATCCTATCTCCCAAAAGATTATAGATATAACACATTTTTGAGGTTTCAGTAACCACAACCATCACGTTCACTTAGTGATTATTTGTAGGACATTGATGTCAAATTCATGATGTGAAGAGTTGTGGTGATATCCATTTGATCATTATTTCATAATCTCCACCATCGAATTCCCATCACATCCTTTTTTCCTATCATAACTTCATTTGTGCGTAAAGAGAGTTAAAAACGATGCAAAGGGTCATTGTGATGCAATTACATTATTCCATCTATCATGTTGGGCACGTTTCCTCCTTATCACTCCATCACTCTTTTGAAGAGGGGGCCCACCAAATTCTTCATTTCTACCCTTTAGTGTATCGCTATTAGATTCATGTCATGAAGAAGTATAAACATGATGTGAAGGCTTCACATGATGCAATCACAACTTATTATATGTACTCACTATCATCATACTCCACTATCTTGCAAACCATCGTATATCATGCAAAGGTTCCCTTTTATTTGCTTCACAATAGAAATGTGAAGCAGTGACGTGATGACCATCGAATCTCCTATCATTTGATCTTAGTCATTGTTTCATCTCTATCACACATCGCACAAACACTTGTATGCGGTAGATTATAAAATGTGATGTGAAGGATGCTCACGATGCACATGCCACCGACACAATCAGTAAATATTAGAACAAGGGGTCGATCATAAAACAACATCAATGGCATAAGATATGACTTGAACAACCTACAACCTCATGTATATATTCAACTTCAAACATAAAATTTTTTCAATGCCACGACTATAACACTATAGGGTTTAACTGTAAAACCCTAGTTTGACCATAGAACAAAAATAAATCATTTCTATGCTTATCATATATCCTTTAAACATGTGGAACATTCCAATAGACACCATTTGAAAATCCCACATCTAATATGCTATCAGATTCCTTTGCAGACCTCCAGAAGAGACCTCTACAACAACATGTCAATATTGTAGGACAACTTTGTAATATTCTGAGAAAATTTGTAACATTGTAGAAACATGCTCTTCTCTCCATCATACTTCACCAACTCTTCCAAAATCTGCTCCATTGCATCTCTAATCCCCCCTTGACATCAATGACACTTTTGACATCAATGAAAACCAAATTTCCAACAATTTATTCATATGTTGGTAGTGTATTATTGGTGACTAGTACCATTCCCCCTTGTCAATAATTTTCATTTCTAGCAACATAGATCAATTTTCCATTCTTGTGGTGGATTTATGTCCATAATATATAATATATATTCCTAATCCCATGTGAGAATGTTGTTTCAAAAATAAATTAGTAATTTTTGGTTGTTGGTAGAAAATTTTAAGGCAATGATCATTACATGTCTTAGTGTTTTTTATTTATTTCTTGCATAGACAATCTTAAAATTATTTTAATAAGAAATAAATTTTAAAAACATATATATATATAGTTGGTAAAATGGGTCACAAGCCCTTACATAAGAAATGTATTAAACATAGTTATAACTAAAGTTCATAAGTATGTGAAATAGATAACAAGAGCTAGAAACATTTAGTAGACTAATAAGAAAAACTAAAACTAAAACTAGAACCAAAGAAAGAGAACAAAAAAACTAGAAACCAACAAATCAAACAAACTTGAGATTTTGGAGGATCATTCGAGAACTGCATTCATCAGAGACAAGGTTAATATTATCATTCCAATATTCTATCTCCACATTTTCACTATCATCCTTAGCTAAACTTTTTCTTTTTAGCTTCTATCTTTCATTTTCTTTTATTTCTTCCACTCTTTTTCTGTTTTTTTTTCGTATTTCTCCTTGTATAATAAAAATGTTGGTGGCCTATAATTTCATAATTCCTTGCTCATATTCATTACCTTTGACATAGTGACCTCTAGCTAAGTAATTTTGTTCTCTAATTTTTCAATTATTTTTATTATTTTTATTATTGTTAACCTTCTCTTTATTTTTGTATTCCATTTCCATGTAATTAATGTGATCATCATTTTCGTATTCCATATTTATTTGATCTTCCCTCCTCTACATAAAGTAGTTTTCTCCTTAGTTAGACCTATAAATAGAATCAACATAAGGTACAAGGATCATGTAGACTATCCTCTTCAACCTCTTCTTGAATTGTTCTAATTATTTTTCTTGAAGAATATGAAGTTAAATATTTATCCCCATAATTTTTTATTTGATTGAAAAGGTTAAAATTTAGTCTTCTAAATCCTTCACATTACCTTTCTAAAATTTTAAAGGCACTTGTGTTGCAAGTATGAATAGTTGGTGTTGTCATTGATGTAAACCAGCTTGGGGGTGATTGTTGCAGGATTATGTTTGTGTTATAATTAATGTTAATTGGTGATGCTTTGATTAGTTGCATTATTTTGTCATTATTAAGTGTTTCTTTGATAATATTCTATTTGTGGATGATGTATTTTTAGTGGTGATGAGGAAGTGCTAAAGATGATGAGTATGTTTCTTTGGTTCTTGGTTTCCAAGTTCTTCTAAGAAAATTTGAATAAAAGAGGAAATTGTGTGTTGCAGAGGTGTTCTAGTATACAGAGTTTTGTTTTGGTTTTTCTCCACATTTCTTGTACTTTGAAGATCTACTTGTGTGGTTTAGATATGTTAGTCATAGGTTTTTATAGGTTCTATATCCAAAATTTCTTGGTTTGGATCATTTTGCAGAAAGAGTTATGTTTACCAATGTGTGAATTGTATGTTGCAGTGGTGTCTAGAAGAAATGGTTTTTCTTCACATTTCTCCACTATTTGGTTTTTGGTCTTGCAATTTTGGAAGTGTTTTGATAATAATCATATATACCTACATTCATAGTTGTTCATGGTTTGGTGCTTCGGAACTTGGTTTCTTGAGTTACAGAGTATGGAAGGTTGTTTGAGTGTACTGGGTTTTTGCATTCTTGAGGTGAAATTTTTTGTGAAGGAATTTATTGGATTTTAGGGTGTTTGTGGAATATTCTAGATTGTGTTCAAGTGTGGAGTGTGCTATACAATTCATCTATGAATTTGAGGAAGCATGTTCTTAAATGTTAATGGTGTTTACATAGGTTCATCTGACCTTGGGTGTTTACACTAATTGTGTATTTTCTTTGGTGATTATGGAAGTGTGGTGTGGTGTGTATAAATGGTTTAGGTCTGAATTAAAGTGTTGTGTGGTTCAAATTCATTCCTTTCCACCACAGGAATGTTTTGGTGCCCACTGAATTTGAATTTTCACAGTTGAGGTGTATAGTCGACCTTGGAGAAATTTTTCAAGGTTGAATTTGGTATAAATAAGTGTTGAGTTGTGAAGTGTGTGATGTGAATTACAGAGTTGTGAAGTGTGAATTTGTGAAGTGCAGTGCAAGCTTAATGAGTTAGACTATTGGAAGTAGTGAGAAGAAGGTGTCTACATTATTTTAGAAAGGTTTTGAATGTGTTGGTGATGTTGTGGTGGACTTTTATGTTGCATTGAGATGGATTTCTCACCATAACACTCTTTTTTTTTTTTTGTAAACTGGAAATGAGCCATTGGTAGTGAGCCCTTCTTTCTTCTAGGAAGTGAGCCTATTGTATTCGGTGTTGTAATTACTTTATATTGTGAGCTAATCCTCACTGTGTTTTTTCCCTTCTTGGGTTTTCCATGTAAATATGGTATTCTATTATGCATTGTGTTGATGTGTCTCAGTTTCTATTATTTTCTTTCATGCTAAATTATTCTAATAGATTAAGGGTTAATTAAGTTTATGCATATTTAAATGTTTATGAGGGTTTTGGATGTTTTAATATACAAATTATTCACCCCCCATTAATATTCTTGTGTGCATTCAATAACTTATTGAATTTTGATATCTTTCTCAAGGTCCTTACGAAAAAAATCTTTAAGGAGCCCTTCATTTTCATTATAGCAAGTCAAATATAACTTATCTTAGTATTATCCTCCTTAATTTCAATATTTTTTACTTTTACAGTTGATAGTTACAATATCTTTCCATGTATCCTTTATTTTTGGATTCCTTTTCTTCTTCTATTTTGTAGTACAAATATCAATTCTTACACTTTCAGCTAACTCTTGAGCTTTTCCATCCTCTTTTGGGGAATCATTGATTTCAAATGTTTTAGTGATATTTATATTTTTCTGAATACAAATAATTCTAACTTCCTAAATTTCTATTGATAGTTTAGAATTGGAAATTGTTTGTATTATTTTGGGGTTGTTTTTCAGTATCACTAATATTATCCACATTGCTAGGAACATGATTAGTCTTGGAGTGTTGTAAATTGCATACCTTTGCAATTTCACACCACACTATGTCTCCTCTTTGAGCTCATGATATAAAATATTCCAAATATATTATTAATGCCAAAATGTAATTTAACTAACAACTCTTTCACAATGGTCTGATTCGGCCTATAATTCATTTCCTCATTCTTAACAACTACATCATCATTTTTGGCTCATCATAATTATCTTTGGATATTTTTCTATATCAGTATTCATAGGATTTTGGATTGACATGTCATCTCATTCCAACATGTGGATAGTTGTGCTATTTTTAGAGGCACACATCATTTGGAAATTTGTGGACATTTGTGTTATTCTCATTTGTATAATTTATTCCTAAGGAGAGAATTTTTTTGCAAGAAATAGATCATGTTCTATCTTTAAGTGTTCACCATTAACATAAGGGCTATTTATTTATGTGGGGATCCATATCTTTATTTTTTATTTTCTATTGGGAGGAATTTTTTTGTACTTATGTGTCAGAAGTAATCCTTGGGGGGTCATATTGAGTTTTCCTTTTCTTCTTTCAGTAGTACAATTATTTTATTTTCTCTTTTAAGAGGATTTTTTTCTCATGTATTTTTATCCTTTTCTTTTATTATGATATATTTATTTGTTTGTCCATAGATACCTCATTAGGCCTTGTAGTTGGGACCCATCCATGCATCCATTTTTTCGTTCATTAGTATTTTTTTAGCTTCTCCTTAAGTTTTACTTTAGAAGGTGTTAGAGTAAATAAGTCATCACCTAACTAATTAATTAATAATTAATTATTATGTCCCCTTTTACTTTATTGCACATAAGATAAACTTGTGAGTTTTATTTATATTTAAGTCATGTCTCATAGCATAAGATGAGGGTGTCATGATCTAATTATATCCTCACATAGATTTTCATATAGGGTTTTATTTATGCTTTTATTTCATTATAGTAATCATACACGAATCCAATTGTACTATTCAAATGTAATCAAAATAGAATTTTTCATAATTTTTTGGATCAATCTCTTCTCAAGGTTGCATAGTAAAATCATGTTTTTTTTCTTTCCATGTGATAAGTGTTTTGGTTGCAAGTAATTTATGAGAGCTATGGGGTTCACTATCAACTCTAAATTTTTTGAGTTGTCTAATTTATTCTTTATCACTTTACTAGGGTCTTAATAATGAAACCAGTTTTAGCAAGAAAAGTTAGCTCATAGACCAAAGTTTGGAGCCCTAAAAATTCTTAGTGTTGTATTTATACCCCATGATGGTAGTAGGAGAATAATTAGATAATTTTTGGTGTAGAATAATAATGTGTGGTGTTTTAACAAGGATCAAACATGCATAATAAAGAAACTAAACATAGTTTTGCACCATAGCCATCAATCTCCTCTATAGATTTAACTCTTTATAGTTTATGAAGTTTGATATAGTTTATTTTGATCTCAGTATCTCTAATTATTTATTCTCTTTTCTACTATTTATTTTCATACTTACTTACAATATCCTATTATCCTATACATATACATGACATTAGGGACATGTCCATTACAAAAAAATGAATCTTCCTATTCAACCTAGTTAGCCTTTTTATTTGTATTGAATTTATGAAAACTTGTAGTAGGTTTTGATCGCTTATGTACCTCTACTCTAACCTCTACCAAAAATGTTGACTTGGAGAATTTTATTTCTAATTGATGAAGCTATGAGTTACATATAATTCTTGTTAAATAGTTTATGTAGTTTTTAATTATGAATGAGGAATAATTAATTGTCTTTTTAATTCTTGTTATAATATTATATCTTATTAACCCTTTTCATTGTATGTTAATCATATGAATTTATAATTTTTGGTTCCTATAAATAATAATTATCAATTATTATATTTGGGAATCACTTAAAAATATTAATTATTTTTATTTTTTCTTTAAGACATGTAAACACTTAAAGATGCACACATTTAACTAAAAGTGAAAACATGATTTATGTCAATTAATATATTATACTAGATGATATTTTTTGAAATATATTTCATCCTCCACATAATTTAATGAAGTGAGTTATCTTTATGAAAAATATTGAGAAAAGTAATAAGTATTTAACCTATCATTTTCAACCTTTATGAAATAATAATTAATTATTGTACAATTATTATATTGTTTAACTTTATATTTACATAACATTGTAATATTGTATCTATATGACCTAATAAGGTACACAAAAGTGAAAAAAATATAGACTAAATAGCATGTGAGTTGGAAAGAGGGTCATTTGAGGATGATTTAATTATGTTGAGACATGGTGAGGAGATTCATAGTTATTATAGGATAAATTATCATCACAACTTGCATATTGTACTCATTATAAACTCATTTGGAGAAGGTATTTGATGGAGAGGTGGTTGGATAGGTAATTGGTCCCTGTTTACCATTTTCTAAATTTTGTTGAGTTAGTTGTTTGTGTGAATTTGTAAAGAGGTAAAATATCATACTTTTCTACTAGTGGAATGGGAAAGCACAGAGAGGTGAGGAGAAGTGGTGTTTCTAATGTCATGAGTCCAAGAAGGAAGGAACATGTGGGTGTGGAGGAGATGATAGGAAATTTCACAAGTATTTTGGGGAAGGAGATTAATAGTCTAGATCCTCAACAATTGTTTAACACATATTTGGGAGCTTGCAAAGGAGGTGGATGCTTCTCCTTTTTCTCCCATATTAGGTTTTCTATTTGCCAATTTATCTTGGACCCAAATCATCTTTTTGGGAAGCACAATATATTTTATTTTTGTCCAATTCATCAATTTAGTATTATTATGGTCTCAATAATCACTAGCACATTTTTTATGTGAGGACATCACTAAGATGGGGGACCATGTAGAGATTTTGTATAGATGAAAATTAAACCACTCCCATGATCTTAGTGATAGTATTTATTGATTGCATTGAACAATGGTAGAGCATGGATGTAAACTGAAGGTAATTTTTTCTAAATGGTGTAAAGTGTAATGTTAGTTTTTAGTTGTTGTGAGGAATCAAATAATGAAATTGAAGGTGTCCCTTTTCTTGCAAAGGATCATAAATAAAAAAAATTATGGAAATTCTTATGTAAGTGAGGAGGGGCCTTTGTAATTTCCCCCTCCCCATGTTACTTTATCTACACTATAAGACTATGGAGGGATAACAATGATAATTTTCTCTCTCTCCTTTTGATACATAAACTATTGGTTCATTTGATTGGTTAGGTTTTAGGGGTTTCTGTGTTTTTATTATAGTTTAATTTTAATGGGAGTTATATGTAAATATCTATGTTCATATTATATATTTTTTAATGGGGTTGAGGTCTAGAATAAATAGAGAAATACTAGTATTATTGTAGAATGGATCCAATGGATTAGTGATTATTATAATTGAGCTTAATGTTTTGATATTAAAAGTAGAAAAAGTAGGGTACTAACCCTTTTAAAACAAGGCCCAAAGGCTTACCAATAGTAGAGTAACAATGACATCATAAACAAAGCTGAACAGAAAGAACCAAGCCCCAAAACCAACTAAATCCAAAAACCACAGTAATAGCCAAAACAAAGCCAAAAATCCAGTAAACAGTAAGAGAGAAATATCAATCCTATACTAAAATTAGCATAGCTAACTAAAATACTGATAATGTCCATCATAAAATCCATAATTTAAAAAATAATTTTTAACCAAAGCCCACCAGGGGCTATACTAGTCACCATTAAACATATAGCTCCTAAAACTAACAGCATAGAGAATAAAAGACATAATGGCTAGACAGGCCATTCTCGGTCAAAATGGGCCATGTCTCGCATACTTAATCTATCTTTCCACTGCATGGATTGATCAAATTTATCATGGCCCAGCCCTCAATGAGGAACTTGAGAAGGTCCTTTTGTTTGGTGTCATCCACAAAAATGTTAGCAGGATTATCCTTTTGCAATAGACATAAAGCGGTGGTAGCATTATCTTCAGAGCAAAGCGGGTGAAATCCTGTAGTTGCTTTTCCATAATTTCCACTTTGTCTTTAATTCTATCGACCTCCTCCCAAAAATCATCTTGTTTGCTACTAGCTTCCTCCATGGGGGCCTTCCCTCCAACAATGGTCGAGACCCTAGTCTTGACTCCCTTGACTCTAGCATTGAAAGGTCCCATAGAACCCTTCTTTAAGCTCTTAGAAACATGGGAGGAGCTGCTACTAGAAGTAGAAAGGGCTTCATCCTCCCCATCCTTCTCATCCTTTCTTTTATTCTCACTTTTCCCCCCATAGTCCGAATCAGAGGCCACTTTGGGACTCTTCTCCCTTTCAGGTTTAGCAATCAAATGAATGGACCTATGAGGAGTATTGGTTTCCTCAGTAATTTATATATCTGAGTCAATTTTTTGGAGTTTGAATTTGGTTTTCTTGGAAGCTTTGGCTTTTCATTTAGGGGTAGGCATGATACATTTCTTCTCCTTGTTACCAACAAACCCAATATTAGGGGAAGTATCCTGGGGAGAGGTTTTTAAAGCTAGGTTTTTAATGCATTTTTTCTTGCTGGGGCCAAGGGTATCCATGAAAATCACAGATGGTGGAGTAGAGGAAATGGGTACTTCATTGACAATAATGGGCCGAGGAGGACATAGAGTAAGGTGAAAATCATAGAGTCTAAACATAAGGCCCTGGTGCAGAATGGTGAAGTTTCTACCCACATTCAAAGCTTCAACCACATCATTCATAAAGTTCTCCAAGGAGTGTAAAAGGAAGAACAAAATAGAAATATTATTATGATTCCTAAGGTGATTGAGAAAAGGAAAATGGTATAAATAGTACACACTGAATCTCCCTTCAAAATTGAAGTATTTCATCACAACCATATAGACTCTATCCCATGATTCAAGTAGTTTCTCATGGTCATAGCCACCCTAGAGTTTGACAAGCTTCTCCTCACTATGGAAAAACTGGTTGAGACTAACCTGGTCTGAAACTTTGGTAGTCTTCTTCCATTTTCTCCCATCCATAGCCAAACCATTGGCTTTGGTGATGAATTTCTCATTAACTTCGAAGTAAATACTTCCCATAGTCACCATCCTTTCAAACCATGAGGTGAAAAATTGTTTGTAGAGGCTCTCATCAAACTCCGACATGCATTCCATGAATTAGGTAATTCCTCCTTCTTTGCAAATATGTCAAGTCGTTCCATCCATCTTCCATTCATCAACTTTTTCAGGTTCAACTCAAACACAATCACCACACATGGCCCTAGCAAGTAGATGGTGAGACGATGAAGTAGTCATAGAGCAGTAGCAAGGTAGAAGATAAAGGAGAATGTGAATTATAGAATAATGAAATCCCAATTTAGTACCTATCACCATGAGAAAATAGCGAAATAGCAAATGGCATCCATGAAATTATTACAAATAGTGGTTCTCCCCAAAACCAACATAGAGTTAGCAGTTCCCTCGTGTGAGAAGTCCTTCACATAAAAAAACTTAGTGACATTGATGGGAACAAATGTCATGGAAAATCTAAGAAAATCGACAAGGTCGATAATGATGACAAAAAATTCAAAGAGGTTCAAAATATAATGAACCATTCGAAAAAAATATCCATTATGAAAAGACACCGCGGTGTCGAGGTAGATCAAGTACATTGCATGTGGCCATTCCAACTCATAGCCCTTCCTATACAATAATGACTAGTAATTCAAATTCAAATTCTCACCGATACAAACAATAGAGGATATCCAAAACCAAGTCTGGATAGTGAAGTAAAATTTAATGGTTCCCATGCTGAGCAAAGTAAGATTCATCCCTCAGGAGAAAAACCATAGGAAGAGGCAAGGAGCTTTCCTTCCTCCAACAATGAAGCCCCGCATGATCAAGCCCCAAGGTTGCTAGACTATCAGCCACCACATTTCCTTCCCTAAAGACATGTTGCAGAGTGAGCTCCTTGAAACTAGAAAGGAGGGATCTAATATCATCAATTATTCCTTGAATTAGCCATCCAACAGTCAAAGTACCCTCGTGGCATCAATAATCAACCAAGAGTCGCCTTCGATTTCCAAGGTTTTGATGCCAATAGACACCACAAATTTAAGCCCCCAAAGCAGTGCCATACCTTTCACCTGGTTATTTGTGTGTTCTTTTAAATTTCTTGAATAGGAAGCAATTAAACTACCATTATGGCCCCTAATGACACCACCCCCAGCCGCTTTCCCAGCTCTAGCCGCCCCATCAAAATTCAGCTTATACTAGGGTGGTCTAGGAACTTCCCATCCTGTGTTTTGTCAGGCCATCTTCTTAGAATTATCAAACTTGTAAAATTCCCTAGGAATTTTCCAAACCTTAGCTATCTCATTGTCCTAGCCCAATGGGGGGCAAATAGGAGTCCTCGAACTACACATAGAGATATTGTCCAATAAAAGTTTATTGAGTGTGACCAACACACTTTCAATACAACTCTCTTTATCCTTGAAGATCCTATTATTCCTCTCCTTCTAAAGACACCAACAAATATGAGGAGGAATTTTCTGCCACAATTTTTGGATGAGTGGATGTTTTGAGGGGCACCACCAACTAATAACAAACTATTGAATATCCCTACCAAAAACTCATTGAATGTTGAACTTCTGAAGGATGCTCTGCCACACTTAGGAAGCAAATTGGCAGTAGATGAACATATGAGGAATTTTCTCCTCCTCTTGTTTACAAAGAGTACACCTATTTGGAAGTTGGAAACCCCTTTTGATAAGGTTATCCAGAGTTAGGATTTTACCATGAATAGAAGCCCACCAAAAGAAGTTAATCTTAGGAATAAGTTGTGGGTTCCAAACCTTTTTCCAGCACTTCTCATCACCCTCAAATTTTAATAACATATGGTAAGAAGACTTAACCAAGAAGGCCCTTGTGGGGTTCTTTATCTAGACTAAATTGTCTTCCCTAGGAAAAAGAGGTAGTCTCACTTTATTTAATAAGGATTGTAGCTCATCAACCTTAGGGAGAAGGTCAAGCCTATCTAAAAAACTTTGAGCTAGGTTCTTCCATTTATTTTTGGGGGTGAAATAATCGGCAATATAGGTGCCAAATAAGTTCGTAGCACGCTCCCTTAGCAAAAAGAAGTTGTTAGCAAGGGGTTTGTCCCCAATCCATCAGTCCTCCCTGAATCTTATTCCTCTCCCATTGCTAATTTTCCATTTAAGACCTTCCTTAATAAGCGATCTGCATTTGATGATGTTATTCCATATCTTAGATCTGGAGGGGAGACCATTCAAATCAAGGACCCTAGAAAAGTCACCAAGATTCAGATACCTAGCTCTCATAATATTACACCATTCATCCTTGCTAATCACAAGATTCCAACCAATTTTTGACATGAGGGATTTGTTCAAATTGGTTAACTTTCTAATCCCAAGGCCTCCTTGACATTTAGGATGGTAGACAGTGTCCCAATTGACCAAAGCTAATTTTTTTTCTCTTCAACACCAGTCCAAAGGAAGGTCCTTTGGATTCTTTCCAGCTTCTCCGCCCTGGAGCCTGAAATTTTAAAGAGAGAAAGGAAATAGACCGAGATCCCCTATAAAGAGGCCGAGAGTATTTACAATTTTCCAACACTACTAAGGAGCTTCCCCTTCCAACCCACCAGATTCTTTTGCATTCTTTCCAATATAATATTCCAAAAAGTAGGAGTAACCTCCTTCACAGTGAGAGGGAGGCAAAGGTAGGATCCTAGAAGAGAAGCACTTTGACAACCAAGGATAGACAATATTTTAGCCTGCAAATCAATCTTAGTGTTAAAGAAATAGATACTACTTTTTTGATAGTTGATATATTGTCTAGAGGCTTCAGTGTGATCATGAAGGAGGCCTTTCCATTCTCTAGCTTCAACCACTAAATAATTTCCAAAAAGGAAGGTGTCATCCACAAATTGTTGTAGAACCAAGGGGGGAAGGGAGGAGGCAGCTTTGACTCCCTGAATTCTTCCCGCACATAAGAGATACATAAAATTCATACTGAGGACTTTAGCCACCATAATGAAGAGGTAGGGTGAGAGAGGGTCACCTTGCCTAATTCCTTTGTCAGCTTTAAAGAAACCCAAAAATTGTCCATGTCATAAAATTACCTAGTCGATACATGACCTTGTAAAACATCTTGTAATATTTTACCCTAGGTCATTACATTATCCCACTTATCCCATTTATTCCACTTAATCACCTTCCCAATTAATTAAATAAATCTCATTTATTTAATTAATTCCCCCTTCACATGTCTCAAAATAATTCAAATTAAATATTTGAATTAATCCCTCACTTATTGTCACATTGTAACATGTGTCACATGACTACAAATCTTCACATGCATAAATAATTTAAATAATTTTATTATTTAAATTATGAGATTCCCACTCACATCTTATTTTTAGCCCCATTCATTGTGCATCATAAGCATCTTTTCTTCCAAAATAAATAAAAGAATCCCACTTATTTCCTCACATCTTAATTTTAGCTTCATGTCATAACCCACTTAATGTGCATCATAGGCACTAAAATAAACTTTTAATCCTAGCCACACATATCACAAATTTGACTTTTAATCTTGGCCATTGAATCGAATCAATCTTCTCCTATAAATCAAGCCTTTCACAGGCCATTTGGGGGATCTTCTTCTAGCATCCTCACTCTGCCAAAATTTCTCTCAATCTTTTCATCTATCTATCTATTTTCTTCTATCGTATTAATCTTATCATTATGCTACAAAAATGAGCAATCAACATATCAACATTCAAACCTTCAAAACCATGCATTTTCATGCGGGTGGAGAAGAGCAATGGAGATAAATCCAATCTAGCTTGGAAATTGGTTTGCATTTGCTTGTTATTTTGATTTTCATGCTTGTTTGTACTCTATTGTGCTAGTTAAGGTTTTGATATCTTGTTGTTTTAGTTTTATATCTGATTTTCCCTAGCTACATTTGGTGAACCCGATGTGAATCATTTGATCTAGCTTGCTTTTTGCAGGTTTTATTGTTTTCTTTGTTGCAGATTACCAGTTTCTGGATGAAACCCGAGGTTTTACAAATTCCATCATATCTTTTAAATGGCTATGTATTTCTCTACAAGATTTTCACAGAAGCTTAAAAATCATCTCAACAAACTACAGTAAAAAAATTTGAGAGTTTATCACACGTTTTGTAGATGTTATCACTATTTTTTTTTTTTTCATAAAATTTACTTTCTAAATGCAAATCAGCAAATTTTTCCAAAATGTTTACATTTCTGGAAAGCTCCTGTAATTTTAATAGGGGTCTTTGTTTTACAGATTTAATTTATAGGTCAAATACAATGCGAAATAATCCAATTTTTGTTTTCTATATGTTTTTCACAAATCTGCGTTTTGGAGTGCAAAACAGGGAATTTTTCTAACTTCTTTATATTTCTGGAAATCTCTCAAAAAATTAATAGGGGTTTCTTCTTTGAGTTTTTATTTTTCAGATCAATAACATCTTCAAATAATCAAATCTAATTTGGTTATGTTAAAAACCTGTATCTGAAATTGAAATTTCTTGATCAACTTTTTGTTTTGGCTGCATTTTAATGTCATTTTTTTTTAATTTTGCAGGTGATCATAAGGAGCTATAGTAGCAAAAATATCATTCATACACATCAGATTGGAAAACAAAATTTTTTGGGTGCACTCATTTTATTATCTTTATCTCTCATTTAATCAATCAATTATCTTTGCAAACACTTGAATTTGGAGCTTTAAAATGAACTTCTTGTTTGCAATCACACTTTGAAATTCGGCTTAAAAAGAATCATTGTCTGTCATCACACATTTTGGATTTGGGCTTAAAAAAAAACAAGAGCTTGAATTGTTTTACACACATTTCAATTTTCTAAATGAAAATTAACAACTGCTAGTGTGAATCAAATGTGTGTGTGATCAAAAACACCTCACTTGGTTCACTTTTGTCAAACCCTTCACAGGAGGCCTACTAGGGGATTTCATCACCCCTAGGAACGACCTCAATCAAGTTGTGAATTGAAAGACACGCTTCTTTGAGAGTTAAAATCTTGTCACTCTTAGCTAAGCCCTAAAGAACTTTATACCTTTGGGAAGTGAAGGTGAAGGGTGGGTTACCCATTTCTCCCAGCTGTGTGGCAAGATTTTTCTTTCAAATTATCCCTAGTCAACCTTGTGCATCCTAGCTTAAGACCTAATTGGCCATACCCACTTGACTAGTTGTAGGATTTGTTGATGTGTCCTCTTCAAGTGTGTGCTTAATCATCACATTCATAATTTCAAATTCAAACTTGCTTATGTATCTTGCGTGTGTGATTCATGTGTGTACATGTGTAATCATTTGTTTTCAAATCGCCATATCAAGCTATGAACACCAACACATAAACATATCATTCTAATCATCTTAATCATCCTTTTTATAATCACATTCAAATCAATTTCACCCTAATCCTAGTCAAACACTTGCTAAAATGGTCCTAATCCTTAACAATTCTAGTCACAAGCCCAAGGTCATACTTCGAGGAGCCCCTTCACCTAATCATGAAGATAATCCAAAACCATATATCCTCCAAGGTGGGTCAAACTTTGCTCCTAGTGATGATGAGAATTTTGTAGATCTTAGTGATGATGAAAACTTTGTAGAAATCTTAGGTCAACTTAATGATACTTTTGACAAGGGAAATACCACCATAAATTTGGAATCATACACCATTCCATCTACTATTCCTCCATCACCATCTAATAAAATGCATATCTCAAAGCACACTAGTCCTGCACCAACACCACCATCCAACTTCTCAAGCAATAATCCATCAACCAAAGAATCTTTTAACAATTTTCTACAAAGACTACTAGCACACAAAAAACCATCCCCATGTCAAGCACCCATTAATGAGCTTACCAATGAACCTTTGAATGTCATGCCTATTCTTCCAACTCCATCATGTGGTCCACAACCTATTGATCATAAAAATCATACCAAGCCTCTTCTAGAGCCTTCCACTTCCATTTCCACTCAAATCCAAGAGCTATATCAAGAGCATTATCCTAAGCATGAGGAAACATTAATCTCTCATTCTAATCAAGATCTAGGCCCTTCTAATGATCCCACTCATAACATACTTGGTCATATTCATGATGAAGCTTCCCTCTATGATATAGATCCTACATATGATCAAGAAGGCCATGATGACCCTCTTAGCCAACTCTATGCATTCCATGGTCAAGAGCCTATCACTTCACCTATCCATGAGCAAGAAACCTCCATTTCTCCTATAGACCCCCTACCTATTCCTATCTATGATCCTACATTATCCACTTGTCATGATGAGACACATGCCTCCCAAGTAAATGTAGAAGATAAAACCAATAGTGCGGATCTAAATGAGCATAATCAAGATCCTAATGATCCTTCCACATCCACTATCAACCCTATTTCAAATCCATTGACATGTCCTATTGGTCTATCCATCTTTATTCATGAATGTTCTTCCTTAGAACAACAACAACCTTTATCCACTTCACCTTCTTCATCTAATGATGAGCTCAAGTCTAGTGTCCAAAACACACCTAGTCCCATTGTCCATCACATGCTTCAAAACATGAACTACCAAGGTAAAGGTTAAGGCCTTCATGAACAAGGTATTTTGGAGCCAATCCATGTCAAGGTCCCTCCACACTCTTATGGCCTTGGATATACACCCCAAGGACACCAATCTAAAGATTTTGGTACTTCCTCCATCCATCATAAGCCCTCTTTCTACCATAAATCCTATCATATGCCTAAAACATATGTTGCCATCCCTCCTCCATCAGCTTACAAATGTCAAAAGCATGTGACCATACATCTTCCACCATCAACTTTGCCACCATTGCTTCCAACTCCTAATAATCCTCCATCTAATCTACCTCCACTACTCCCAACACCTAATATCCCCATTATCCAATCCCCTTATCCACCTATCCATAAATCCTCTAAAAATCCTAATCATGACCAATCAATGCACACATTGTCTAAACATGAAGCTTCCACTCATTCCACCATACCCATGGGATTCAAAAGCAAAAAAATTGATGCCTCTAGCTATAAAGAAAAAAATCTGAAGGGTCCTCATGCCCTAGGACACAAAAGCAAAGAATCAAAGAAAAATCCATCCAAAAAGAAATATAATCCCATACCTTCAAAAGAAAATTCTAAAAACAAAATGGTTTGGGTACCTAAGAAAAAAGAAAACAAGTCAAACGAGGCATCTACATCACAAAAATCCCAACCATCCACTTCCACCTCACATTTCCATTCTCTTCAAGAATCTCTTATTCCATCCCACAAGCAAAATAAAAGTCATAAAAATACTAAGTCTATGTGGGTACCTAAAGCACTTCATCACCCATCTCCTAAGAAAACATCTACATTGCTTCCTACACCCCCTCCACATCAAAAACTTAAATATTTATCACAGTGTGTGCAACCATTGGTCATGGTTCCCTTCAATTTCACAACAATTCCACATACCTCCATCTCCTCACCCTTCACTCATTATCCTACATATCTCCCCCATCACCTTCCTATGGTCCATGCTTTTGGCTAAGCCTCTCATTCATCTCCCCTACATAATCCACATAATAATCCACCAATCCCTCCATATTCCACATCAATAATCCATCATCTACCTACTCCATTTCCCTGTCATGTCATCCCTTACCAACATCTATGAGCATAATGACATTTGACATGGTTCATGCGATGACATCCATCTCTAGTGAGACTATCACCTTTCATGGAAGTAGACACTTGAGTCCTTCCTATCCATATTCCCCTTCTCCTATACAAAAATTTTAAAAAAAAAAAAAGAAGTCAAAGAAAAAAGAAAAAAAATAGAAAAAAGTAAAGATAAACCCCTTTGTCCAACGGTGAAAACCTGGTAAACAGGTGCCTTGGATAAGTACCATGATGAAAACCTGGCAAATAGGCACCATGTGTAGGTTGATCTTCTATGTCACTTACACTTGGGGGCATGTTGTCTCATCCTACCATATCATTTTTAACCTATTATATCCTATCTTACCATATCCTCTCCTACCATCTTTAGCCATCATACCCATATACTTATCATATTGAGTGCATTCATCCTCTCTTCCTCCTTTTGATCTTGATAAAAATATGGGGAAAAATGTTGAAACATGCTTTGGATATATTTTGATATACCTCATCCTTCCAAACAAGCCTATCATTATCCTAGTGTCATAAGCTTTTTTATGAAGAATCCGAAGTATTGTACCTAGAATGGGGCATGTTATTCCTATGCGACATAGTCTTTGGAGATCACATCCCTGCCCTCTTATGATGCATACATCCATTTCATTCACTATGACCTATCATTTTTTATCCATCCATGTATCATGAGCCTTTTGTTCCTTATCCTATCACCCACCCTTTCATCCATCAATCCCATCTATCTCCTTGCACCTAAATTTGGTTTTCCCTTGTCATTGGTATCTAGCATAAAGGCTACTCAAATTTTCATCCATTGACATCTCAAAACATTTTAAAAATCCAAAAAAAATAAAAAATTTCAAAAATCCAAAAAAATCAAAACATTTAAAAATCCAAAAAAATCAAAACATTTAAAAAATCCAAAAAAATCAAAACATTTCAAAAATCCAAGCAATAAAATCAAACCAAATCACTTCTGCCAATCAATCCAACTTCTTCAAATCAATTTCTTCATCAAATTATCTAATCACATCACTTGTTCTAATCAAATCCATTCTTTTAATCAATCACATCACTTCTTCTAATAAATCTAATCATTACCATCAAATCAAATCATTTCTTCATCAATCCAATCAATCAAAATCATTCCAAGTAAATCATTCCTCAATTTAATTCATCAATCATCATCCAAATCTTCAAATCCAGCATCTTCAATCATTCCAAAAAATAATCCAAATGCAAGTCAATCCTTAATCCATACCAACCAAGCTAATCAATCAAGTCAAATTATCCAATCACATTTCAGTCTTGACCCTAATCTTGTTGTAAACCCAATCAATCAAGCATCCTTGTGTTGATCTAGGGATATATCATTCCCCACAATGACAACACTATCATCATCATCAATCAATCCATCAATCATCCTTGTGTTGATCTAGTGATATATCATTCCCCACAATGACAACACTATCATCATCATCAATCAATCAATTAATCATCAGTTTACAGCTTGACTGAGGCAATACCTTGTTTTTTTTTGTATCATTTGTGCATGCTTGCTAGCTTGCTTGTGTGTGTTATCATTTCAATTTGAATTTGCATCAAATCTGAATCACTCCTAGCTAATATTAATATCTTGTATCTAGACAAGGTTGTATTACATTGGGGCACGAGACACATCGTCACCTTGGTCCTTATACCTTGGTACATAATGTCTAGTGCTATATCAAACATATGATTGCTCACTTTATTGCAGCATAGTGTGCCATTATTATTTTCCATCTACTTCTCTTGTATCATTCATCTTATTCCTCCTTTATCATTACATTCATTTTGAGAGCATATCCGTGTTTATGCAACCCGTCTATCCTCTCGAGGGGGCATCATCATCATTATCATATCCTATATCATCATCCCATTTCTTCATATCTTTTATATCATCATATTCTTCTATCATCCCTTTCCTTCATTCATCATAATCCTCACTTCTTCAAGTGGTTGGGGCATCATCTTTTTTTCATCTATCCATACCTTAGCTTCTTTGAAATGATGTTACTCAACATAAATTTCACCATCTCGAACATCATCTCAAAGAGGGGCAAAATGTAGACACCCAAAATTTTCCATGTCATAACATTACCTAGTCGATACATGACCTTGTAAAACATCTTGTAATATTTTACCCTAGGTCATTACATTATCCCACTTATCCCATTTATTCCACTTAATCACCTTCCCAATTAATTAAATAAATCTCATTTATTTAATTAATTCCCCTTCACATGTCTCAAAATAATTCAAATTAAATATTTGAATTAATCCCTCACTTATTGTCACATTGCAACATGTGTCACATGACTACAACTCTTCACATGCATAAATAATTTAAATAATTTTATTATTTAAATTATGAGATTCCCACTCACATCTTATTTTTAGCCCCATTCATTGTGCATCATAAGCATCTTTTCTTCCAAAATAAATAAAAGAATCCCACTTATTTCCTCACATCTTAATTTTAGCTTCATGTCATAAGGCACTTAATGTACGTCATAGGCACTAAAATAAACTTTTTTTAATCCTAGCCACACATATCACAAATTTGACTTTTAATCTTGGCCATTGAATTGAATCAATCTTCTCCTATAAATCAAGCCTTTCACAGGCCATTTGGGGAATCTTCTTCTAGCATCCTCACTCTGCCAAAATTTCTCTCAATCTTTTCATCTATCTATCTATTTTCTTCTATCGTATTAATCTTATCATTATGCCAAAATCCCTTAGGGGGGAGATTTCACCATCCTCCAGAAAGTTTAGGGATTTCCCAGGTTTCATCTCCAAATTATTCACTTGACCCCTAAGGTCTGGAGACTTCAATATCTCATACAGACCCTCAGTAAATAGATAGTCCTCTATCACATTGGCCTTGTTGTTCCCCTGAGCCTTCCTAGAATAGGGGACCTTCTGCATTTCCTTCTCCCTAGTAGAAAGGGATGGGATTTTCCCTTTTGATGAGGGTTCCTTCGGCATTGGGGATTTACAATCTGTAATGATATTCCCTTGTTTCCCACATTTTTGACAGAATAGAGTAGAATTTTCATAAACTAAGGCTTGGGTCCATTTTCCCCATTTACATTTCAAAGTTATAAAGTTGGGGAGTACCTTGTTAATGGCTACATTAACACAAAATCTAGTGAAAAATAACTTGGATTTAGCCAAAGTGATTGCGTCTGCAAAGACATAACTACCAAAGGAGTTTCCAATCTAGCAGAAAATACTTTCATCCCAAATTTACAAAGGGAGGCTAGGCATGCGCACCCACATAGGATCCATCTAAGTGAGTTTAGAAGATGGATCAAAGCTCGACTTCCATTTTTCCAAGGCCAGGAAATGTTTACCATAAGCCCAAGAGCCTGATAACACATAGATTAAATCATCCTCAATTATGAATTTGAAGAGGAATAACCCTCTAGGAATCACATAGATGCTCACACTTCCCTTTAGCTTCCAACGACCATTAGCCCAGCGGTTGACCATGTCAATAGTGGGTCAAAAAGAAAATAATCTACCCACCAGTGCAAGGTGTAGTGAAGAAGAAACCTCATCCATGACCATGTTCAGAAAGCAGAGCTCAAATCCTTCATCAGAGTGAAAATTTTTTGGGGTAGAGGCCTTCAAAGAATTATTTCTATTCCCAATAAGGACATTCTTCCAATTAACCTTGGAGGAAGCGTTATCCTTAGTGTTGTCACTATCCCCATATTGGGAATCGCATTCGGTGAATTGGGCTCACATGATTCTGATCCCACACCCTCATGAGCCACAATAGAAGCATGTGGAGAGAGAATATTTTCCATATCGGGTAGGGGGTCAGGTAGAGGGGAGGAAGAATCCTCCCCAGAACCAGTAGGCATGGCCATAAAATTTGAAATGCAAGGGTGGAAGATTGTAGAGCGGCAAAGCTATTAGAATCATTATTTTTGAGCTTAATGTTTTTTCTTGTATGTCCTAAGATTTTATTCTAGGTTAATATAGAAAATGTATGTATGTATGTATGTATGTATATGTATATGTGCATGTGTGTGTGCATGAAAATTATCATACGATTAGTTAGCTTCAATATGTAATAATATTTTTTTTAGAAAGCTACACAACTACCAAATTATATACTTTCTAATACATGAAAAAATCATGACCATTTATTAATCGGGTAGTAAAAAATTAAGAATTTTTAATACAATTTTTTCAACTTTACACAACTTAACCAATTTAACTTCTTTCCAAATATATTGTAATATCAAGAATTAATCACTATATATCACTTATTTTTAATTTATTTAATTTAATTTTAAAAAATTGATTATTGAATCACATCTTATATATTAAGAACAAAGAGAAAAGAAACTATTGGTAACATAAGTAATAAGTTTGTTAATATCATCAACATGAAGAGACTTCGGAAGGTTGTGATATGAAAGAAAAAAGTGAATGGAAAATTGAAACACTCATAATAAATTCCTAAATGATATTATTTTTTTACCTTCAACAAATAATATCTTTTAACATAAAGAAACTTATTAAAAACACTTTTTTAATTAGCTACTGTAGACATGGAAAATGTACAATTTGGTTTGACACATTGAATCCTGATCTATTAACACCATTTCATCCTGAATCATCTCTTTTGCTAGTCATTTAATCAAAAAATCTGTATTTGATTAAATTCATCACTCTTCATCTCCTGTTAATTAAATAAATCAATTTTATTTAATTATTTTTGTAATTCCTCTTTTAATTAAATAAATCATTTTATTTAATTAATCCCTAAGTCTTCTCATTAAATTGAACCTTGTTTGATTTAATCTAACATTATTCTCTTTGGTTAAATAAATCAAATCATTTATTTAATAAATCATTTCCTCTCAATTTCTGACTTGAATCAATTCATAAATCTAAGTCTAAATTGTCACATCACCTAATTCTTCATTAAGCTAATCAAATCCATGATTAACTTAATCCCTCTCACTAAAATCCTCTAGAGAATGCAACTTGCACAATAAATCAATTACTTTGATTTATTAATTCTCCTATTTTCCCTCACAAAGCATCAAAAAGAGAATATTCCTCTTTTGAATTCAAAAAGGCCAAGTGGATTTGTACATCCAACAAGGCATTCATTCCTCTTACATGTCCTTGTGCATTGAGCCAAGTGGCATTTATTTCATTCCTTTTTCCCTCTCACATGTCATTTCTCAAATTTGAAATGCCACCTAATTGCATTTATTGGCACTTTGGCCAAAATGTGCACAACCTTCAGCCATTCACATCTTGACAAATGGCACTTGGCCATTGGATTTTGAATGATCCCACATTGCTCTATTTTACTCTCTTTTCCAGTTTAGAAATCTATAAATTGGAGGCTTCTCTCCTCATTATCCATCCACAATTTTGAGTAGACTTACTATACTCAAATTTAGTTCAATATCCCCATCTTCATGCAAGGTTATTCTCTTCATTTGAGAATTAATCTTGCTCATACCATCATTTAGCTTGTTCAAGGATTGGGAAAGGGCTGCTTACTACACAACAATGGTGGCACCAATCCACTATGGGATGAAGGTTTAATCATGTTTTTTATATGCTTCTGTTTAACCTGCTTTTATGCTCATTAGTTGCATATTTAGACATGATTGAATATCTCATAGGGATGTTAAATTTGTTGTTTTAAACTAACGTTTTTGCTAACAATATGAAATTGTTTGAGATGAAACCTTTGCAAATTTTCATCATCCACATTCTGGCGCTAGAAGGAGGGCTTAAATCGTAGATTTTATTCCATTACAATCTCACTAATGTCTTTGTTTGCAGGAAATCTGGCTCAAAATATTTAACTGTTCTGTTAACAATAGCCTTCACTATTATTCATGCATAATTCCTTTCGGTCAAAGAAAAGAAATAAGTTTTTTTTTTTTTTTTGTTTATATAAATGCAAGCTTTGAATCTTCTTTACATTTTATGCTAGTCATTCGGTCTCACTACAAATTTTCCTCCTCCCTTTGCTTTCCTTTCTCCTCACGGTTCTCTCGCACAATCGCCTCAGCTCTTTACCACACCCCTGTGCAGACATCTTTTCCTTTTTTGTTGTTGTCATCCTCCATCCACCACTTTACCGCACCCCCATGTCCACCTCTCACGGTTCTACGGTGAAGTATCCATTTACTGTTCACCTCTTCCCACCGTGCTACCGCAGTCTATGACGGGGCCCCCTGCGGTTGTGCAGTAATTCTCACCAATGCCTCACGGTTTCTTCCACCACTCCTTACCTCTCCACCGCGCCCTTCATTCCATCTCCTTGTGGTACTGCTCTCTGGTTGTTAATCCTCTCACCGGATTACCGTAGCCTACTCTGCCACCACCCACGGTATCATTATCATTGCTACTTCCTTCGTTGTTTGTTGTCTCTTTACCGGTTAGCCACCACCTCGTTTGCATCCAACCACGGTAGAGCGGTGTTAATCACATTACTACCACCTCATCCCAGCCATCCGCGGTAGAGCGATGCTCACTGCGTTACCACTGGGTAACTTTCCTCGATCGTGGTGGTGCGGTTAGCCCTGCGCTGTCAGTTTGTTTAACTATCACCGCCATCCTGCGGTCTACCATTCGATCCTCCATGGTACTGTGGTAAACTCGCTAACCATGACTTTGCTTGTCATTTGGCCGCACCTCATCACCACTCGTTACCCCTCCCTTACTCGAGTTAGCGTGGTAACTACCTCGTCGTCTGTCCTCAACCATCACCGCATCCCCACGGTCTGCCGCTTAACCGCCAACGGTCGGGTGGTAACCGTTACCCGCCACTACGTTATCGCAGTTGTCCACTCGACTGTCAATGGTAATGTGGTAAAGACTGTTGCAGGCTACCTTTAAGCCACCAACCGTGATACCGCAGCCCGCGGTAAAACAAGAAAAGGGATTAATTCGGGAAATAAACAGTGCTGTAAGGAAATCTTTTGCATTTATGAGGGGATATAATTTTTTTTTAAGAAATGGCATTTTCTAATAATCTATGTTTAATGCATGAGATACTTTGTAAAGTATTGTATTCATATTGATTTTGTATTTTCTCCTACAAGTTGATATTGGAGTTAAATCAAGGAAAAAACAAGATTGGAGAAATTCACAAAAGCATTTTTTAATGCTTGTTGAGCTAGATCTTTATTTTAGTTTTAAAACGTCTCACATCTATTTTTTGGGGCTTAAAATTAACCATTTTGACTTCATCTTTTGGTTAAAATTGAACCTTAGAAATATACTAGATTTCAATTTGGACTTAAAATTGAACAAGGCAAACTTCACATTTAATCTTGGTGCTTCTAAAATGAACTCATCATTGCTTTGAAGGATAAAATTGAACATGTGTCTTTTGTGTTTTGCAAAATTTTTAACAAATTAATATCATTAAAATGCGTATGTGCTTCTCTCGCGCTTTATAGCGATTTTGAGAATCAAAAGCATTTTAGTGATATTAACTTGTCAAAAAGATTGCCTCCATATTTGATTTGGGCACTTAAAACTGAACAAACATGCGAGTGTGAGCACGATATATTGCAAAGGTTCTCCCCTTTGTTTTTCAACAAGGGTTGTGTTAACGACGGGATATGTTAGCTCACTTTTGTTAACTTAGAGGGCCTGCCTTGTGGGAAAAAGTAATCACCCAAGGGAACGACCCAACCGGGAACACGCTAAAGCCAAGCGACTTCCACCCAGGATATAAGTGTGGATATTGGGACAAAGGCTAATATCATGAGGATTATTCTGACGAGATGGACAGCAATGGACTCTCACCGATGTTGGATAATCCCCCATGAACGGAATGCCCGAATTAGAACCCCTTGTTTAGAAAAAGGCCAAAACCTTGTCTATCTTGTTGGTGCAAAAGGTTATGTCCTTTCAAGCCGCCCCACGTAACATGCAATCTTGTTGTGGAAATGGAAGGTATGCCATGGGAGATTCATGGGTACTAATGCTTGGCTGACCAGAATAAGTGAGTGTCATGGAGAGGAGCCAGTGTGGTCAAGCATTTAGCCATTCGCACAAGATATGCGCAGCTGGATTTATCCAAGTGGGAACCCAACAAGGTATTGCCTCATCAACCTAGGAGTGTAAAAGTGCTTGAAAAAAAACACATTGCTTGATCTTGAAAACATTTGGAAAACAAACATACACAAAAACCTTGAAATTTCAAACACCTTGTGGGAAATAAATACCTATTGACGAACTTGCCCACTCTTGCTTTCCCTAGGAATCACATTCCTAGAGGTTTCTAAGTGTGCAAATTCTACCATCATTTGTTTCCAATAAGGGTAAACATAAGGAACTTTTGCCCTATTTTCCTCAATTTCCGCATAAAGAACCTTGTGGGATGAGAAAGAAAATGGGACACTAGACATATAGTTTGAAAACCTAAGCAAGCAAGTGTCTTGGATAAAAAGAACCTCACTTAACCAAGATAGAGAAACAAATTGAATTTCACATGTGTTGTTTCCAATGATTTCCCGCAAGATTAAAATCCCAAAGCCAAAGTTCAACAAGCTTAGTCTAAAATCTCGTGAGGAGCGTCTTGAGAGACTTTTCGAATTCAGGGAAAGATTGGTTTACAACTTTTACAGAAAAGCTTCAAGGAACAACCCCGCATTGTATGCATTTTATTGTCAACAAAATCCCAAACTTTTTCAAAGGTTTGCATTTCTCCCATAGGAAGTCTAGCATGTTCTTCAATACCGAGGTTTTGTAGAGAGAGTCTCATCTAGGTTAAGGTTCAAGATCAAAGTTGTCATTTTCATCCACTCCTCCATCAACCAAATCTCATTTCATCATCAAACATTTTTGAGAACTCTAGAATCAATCATCACGCTAAACTTAGAGGGCTAAATCAACATCATCATACCTTGGCTTAATACACTTAGCCAACATAGTCTCAACCATTGGACAAATTTTCTTTGAGATAACAAAACTTCTTAAAGACTATTGGTTCTCAATCACATTGGCATAACACACCTTGTCAATTCATTCATTTGTGCAAGTTCCCTAGGATAACACAGCTTCCTAGGGAAAACAACTTCACAAACAATCTTGTTTGACTTAACGCATCTAGTCAAATTATCGCAATCAAATCAAATCAAAAGCCCTTTCAAACTTTAGCACATACATTCAAAAAAATTTCCAAAGGTTTCATTCACTCCTCCCATCCATTTTAACCCATCACCATTATCACCATCTTTGATCTTTTAGCTTCCCTAGTTCTCTTTTGGACCTAAAGGATTAGGATTGAACAAATCCCTATTTTTTATGGTCCAAACAAGATCTCAACACAAGAAGTACATGGAGAATATCAGAGAAATATCAGCTTCTATGGACAGGAGTCATCTAAATACCGAAGTGAACCTAGCAGGATCAAGCAATCCCCCAAGCACCTCTCCCTTATCATCACAAAATCCTAAAGAGGAGAGTCATCAAGAGGACAACACAAATGAAGACATGGGGATGACACCAAATGAAATCATGGAAATGGTTCAAAATCCAGAGAACCACAAAGTTGTTAGTGCTATGTTCAAATACCTAAATACAATAGCAAGAGGAGGGGTCATGCCCCCTCCCAACCTTAACATCAGCACTAGTACAGATACATCCCCATTGTCAAACATCAATCAAGAAGTTCCTTGCACCACATCAATCATCACACCAACCTCCCTGAATGTGAACAAGGGGAGTGCCATGTTCCAGGAATTGCAAAAACACTGCCTTGTGGCAAATAAAGAAGCAATCATCACCCCCACACCGACTACATCTCACCCATATGTCCCACTCACATTTCATAATCCCACTGGTTCATCCTCATTTCATGCCACTCCAGCCTATCAATTAAACATATCGACTCCCCAACTGCATAAGGAAGTTGGTTTGCTTGGAATGACGGAAGCTATCAATCCTTTCTCTTTCCAAATAGGTGCATCATCCCTTCCCCCATTTCTGTTCACATTTGCATCACCTCCTGGAATAGGTCTTCCACCATTTCCCATCGAAGTTTTTGTTAATCCAAGCAATCCAACCACCACTTTGAACCCACTTCTTTTGCCCATATCTTCACAACAAATCGCAACTATTCTTGTCACCATGGTTAATGCATCTATTGGTCCTCAAGTCTCCCAAAGCATGCCTCATCAAGGACCAATCGTCTCAAACACCCCTCCGACAACCCAAATCACAATCACCACCACAATCCCTCCACCCGCCACGACAGATGGCATGATTCCTGTTCCACCACCAATCCCACCAAAAGCCAACACAACAAATTCATTCACCACTCTAATCCAAACCTTCCAGAAGGCAAACCAACAAAGAGTACTCCAGCAACAAGCCCAAGCACAAGCACAAGCACAAGGACAAGCACAAGCCCAAGCATAAGCACAAGCCCAAGCACAAGCGCAAGCCCAAGCTCAATCCCAATAGCAAGCACAAGCTCAATAACAAGTGCAATTGCAAGCGATCCACTTGCAAGCCTACCAACAAGCCCTACAAGATTTTCAGGCACAGCATCAAGCTAAATAGCAAGCTTTATTGGCACAACAGCAGCTCGACCAACAACAAGCATTATTGGTGCAACAGCAGCTAGACCAACAAAAAGAATTGCTAGCTCAACAACAACTTGACCAATAGCAGGCTTCATGGGAACAACAATAGATGGACCAACAACAAGCGCTATTGGAATAGCAACAGCAAGATCAACAACAAGCATTGTTGGCACAAATGTAGGCTTACCAACAAGCCTTAAACACACAGCCAAGCTTGCAGCAAACACCCACCGGTACTCCTCCCACCACGTGCACTCCCCAAATGCCTTATAGCTCATTCATCCCACCCCTCGATCCAAGCAAAGACATCGCAACACAAATCAAATTGCTCTCGCAGCAGGTGTTGGACTTGCAAGAAGGAAAAACCACAAGGACACTAGGCAACTTGTGCCCTTATTCATTCGATAGAAGTCTCACCATGGTACCGTTTTCAAAGGGATTTGAGATCCCCAAATTTGATAAATACAACGGAACGGGCAACCCTGAAAACCACGTCAGGGAATTTCAAGTGCACTACATGGAAGTCGCATATGATGACACGTATCTAATGCTGCTCTTCCCCCGAAGCCTGACTGGTCCAGCTATGGAATGGTTTTCTCACCTACCCACGGGCATTAAAACATTCGAGGAAATTGTGGAGGCTTTCCTTAAAAATTACATTTTTAATATGGGTGTGGATGTTAGTTTAGAAGAACTATCTGCACTCAAACAAAGAAGAGGAGAGTTATTTGCATCCTTCTTGCAAAGATGGCGATCCAAGGCCAATCAGAGCAAGTGGACCATGCCAAAGGAACAACAATTTTGCACCATCATAGCCAACCTAGATGAAAACTTGGCGTTCTACCTAAAAATGCAGTGCATCACATCTTACGATCAACTAATCCCAAAGGTGCTCAACATCGAAAGAGCCCTTACGGCACAAGAAGGCGCACCAACATTCAATCCACCATAGGATAACTGCCCATCTAACAACTACAATGATAAACCTTGAACATTGTTGAGGAATAAAAATATCACAAATGACGGCGTGGTCGACGCTAAGGTAGTCATTAGTGCTCCTAAGCAAAACACCCAAAACTATCATCAACCGCAAAATCATAATCATAATAATGTGCAGACTAATGTGGTAGTGGCACAACCACCTTCCACCAGCCAAGTCAACAATGTGGGTAATCAAGGAGGACCACCTCCCCGCAACAAGTTTCCCCCCAAGAGGAAATTCACAGCCCTTGGTGAATCGATTGAGTCTGTCATGAAGAAACTGGTCAAGGAGAACTTAATCAAGATCTCTAACTTCGAACAATACACGAAGCCCGTGACCAAACTATTGTGGTACAATGAGAATCTCCTATGTGACTTCCACAAAGTCAAAGGACACACCACCACCAACTGCATGAGACTCAAGAATATCATCCAAGACCTCATCGAGGATAAGGTCATCAACTTCGAACAACTGGCCGGAAACCAAGATCTGAAAATCTACACGAATCCGATGCCGAATCATAACCAGGGGAACAATCAGGGAAATAACCAAGGGAATAATAAGGGTAAGAAAAAGTATGGTAGTGCTAATCTAGTATATGAAGAAATAGTCGGATGTGTCGACGAGATGGTTACTGTCATAAATGTCAAGGGAGCCAACAATGACTGTGGAGTCACCGCACGAGGCGGAAAAGTTACCATTGTTGGGGCACCTGCTAAGACCCCCATTACCAACACAAAGGCTGTCCCTTATGACTACAATGTAATTGACCAGTTGAAAACAACACCCGCACAAATATCCATCATGGAATTACTGAAAATCTCCGCCATTCATAGACAGATCCTGGATGAAGCACTAGCTGCCTCTACCATTACCGCCACCCTTGACACAGAGCGATTTCAGGCTATGGTAGGTAACATCGTTACCCCGAATCTCATCACATTTTCGGACTAGGATTTCCCCCCACAACCATCTCATAACTGCACTCTCCACCTCCAAGTCCTAATACACAAAAAGAAAGTCAAACGGGTCCTGGTAGATGGTGGTGCAGGCCTTAATATTTGTTCTCTGAAACTTATCAAGAAATTGGGATTCGTTGAGGATTCCATCAATAAGAACAAAAGTATCACCATAAGAGCATATGATGACCAGGAAAGAGTGTCTCAGGGCACTATCAAGATCCCCATCCAAGTGGGGCCAGCAACCATGGAAACAACTTGTGAAGTTCTTGACCTTGATTTTCCATACAACATCCTCGTGGGACGCCCATGGATACATGGAATGAAGGCAGTGGCCTCAACCTATCATCAATGCATTAAGTTCTCATATCAAAATGAAGAGGTTACTATACATGGGGATCCTGAACCTTTCGCCTACTACAGAAACTTGGGAGCCAATTTTTACAACATCCCTCAAGTACCTAAAAATGATGAAGGACCATCCACTTCATACATAGACCCAGCTAATCTCACCTCCACTTCTGCGACAGAGACACCCACCATCCCCGACATATCCGAAATCAAAAAAATGATACAGGACAATGGATGCGGTGATTACATAATGAGGAGAAATGCTTTTTTTGTGGGAGAGTTACCACAATCTCCTAGGTCACATGGGCAACCACAATTGATTCAAACACCTGATCACACTAGAATGGAACCCGCTGGATTCCATAGTTGGGGGGATGTCAGTCAGGAGAATGTGGATGAGGAGGACATCACAAACACCTTGTACCAAGATGAAAGACCCACTCCCACCCTACCCATGGAGGAAACAAACAGAGGATTACAAATGATGTTCGGCATGGGCTATAACAGGAATGAAAGCCTAGGAAGAAACAGTGATGGATGGTTGGAACCCATCATGGTGGAAAGAAGGATGCGAAACATTGGCCTTGGCTATACCCCTCTGAGTATAACCGTACGTGGCAGAGGTACACCCAAAAGAGTAGTCTGGTCCTCCCCTCAGGTAACAAAAACAGTCCCTAGACCACCCGTTTGCTTAGGGATCCCACTTGACAATTACACCTTTGATGTTACCGATGTGTGTGCTAGTAGTGATGATGAGAATACCATAGCAAGTCTACCTAGGCTTTTCGAGGAGTCCACCTTGTTAATGATTAGTGCCTCACCCGCTGAGCCAATCCAACGAACCCACCAAATCCACTTAGTGTACCCCCAACTCATCGATCACGACCAACGAGGACCGCCAATTCTAGACTCTTTCAAAAATGATGAGGCTCTCTTGGAATTTATGGGACTAAGGGATACAATCCCGTGCGGAGATCACAAGGCTAGATTCAACATCACACTGGATACACAAGCATACTATGGGGAGATGATTGAGTCCTTCAGTCGCAAAAGAAAAAGATCAAGAATAAGCTCGGAGTTATTGAGTGAAAACCACACTGTGGCAGTCTCTAACCATAAAATAGTAAAAATAAAGGACGCATCCAATGGAGAAAACCTCTCTGAGGTGCCAGAGGATGAAGGATTCAATCTCCCCCCTACTGCTCTACACCAGGAGAAGTCAACAGTACTGGCAGAACAGTGCAACCCGGTCAACTTAGGAACAGAATCAGAACCACAAATTACCTTCTATGCAGAATCCCTCCTAGAAGAAGAACAAGAACTATTGGAAACTTTCCTAAAGGAGAGAAAGGTGAATTTTGCGTGGACCTATGCAGGCATGCCAGGCTTGGATCCTGAAGTAGTAGTTCATCATTTGGTTGTTTACCCCGGAGCAAAACCAGTTAGACAAAAGCTAAGAAAAATGCACCCACAAATAGCCTTGCTTGTAAAAATTGAGCTACAGAAACTTTTGGATGTTGGCTTCATACGCCCGATTGACTATCCAAAATGGGTATCTAATCTTGTTCCAGTCTCAAAACCGAAAGGGGGCATCCACATCTGCACTGATTTCAGAGACCTAAACAAGGCATGTCCCAAGGATGACTTCCCACTACCCAACATTGACATGATAGTGGATATGACAGCCAGACATGAGATGCTCTCCCTAATGGATGGATTTTCAGGGTACAATTAGATAATGATCACAAAAGAAGAAAAACACAAGATAGCATTCACATGTCCTTGGGGCACCTACTGCTAGAATGTAATGCCATTCGAGTTAAAAAATGCAGGAGCTACATATCAGAGAGCCATGACACTAATCTTCCATGACATGATCCATAAAATAGTCAAAGATTATGTAGATGACATACTAGCTAAATCAAATAAGAGACAAGACCATATAGCAACTCTAAGTGTTATCTTTGACAGGCTCAAACAATATAAGGTTAGACTTAACCCAAAGAAGTGTGTCTTTGGGGTATAATCGGGAAAGCTGCTAGGATACATAGTTTCAATGATAGGAATAGAGGTGGACCCTACAAAGGTAAAAGCAATCTTTGAAATGGAAGCACCAAGGACATTGAAACAACTAAGAGGATTGCAAGGTAGACTCCAGTCCATCCGAAGATTCATGGCACAACTAGCAGACAAGCAGATTGCCTATTCACACCTACTTCACAAGGGAGTAGCTTTCAGATGGGATGACAAATGCGAGCAGGCATTCAGAAAAATAAAAGAATATCTACTTACACCACCTATGTTGATGCCACCAATTGTGGGGAAATCATTAATCCTATATATCTCTGCAACAACAGCCACCCTAGGGCCCCTTTTAGCCCAACATGATGAAAAGGGAACCAAGCGGGCTATCTACTACATCAGCAGAACAATGGTGGGACATGAGCTCAATTACACGTCAATAGAAAAAGCTTGCCTAGCATTGGTATTTGTGGCTCAGAAATTTAGACACTACATGCTAGCACACCAAATCAAGTTGATTGCCAAAATAGACCCTCTCAAATACCTATTGTCAAAAGCAGCGCTTACAGGTAGAATGGCTAAGTGGGTAATGATATTATTTGAACATGACATCAAGTATGTAGAACGAAAAGCCATAAAAGGACAAGTCATTGCGGAGCAGCTGGTAGAAGCTCCCCTCTACACAGATAACCCACTCATATCAGAATTCCCAGATGAGCCCCTTTTTAACCTTGGTGTAGCAGACCACTAGAAGTTATACTTTGATGGCTCTCACACACAACATGGATCAGGAGCTGGTGTGTTCTTCATCACGCCGCAAGGAGACTGCATACCTAGATCATACAAGCTAGCATTCCCTTGCACTAACAATATTGCATAATATGAGGCTTTGACCATAGGCCTCAAAATTGCAGCACAATGGTGAATCATGGCATTAAAAGTCTATGGGGACTCACAACTTATCATCAACCAAGTCAACGGTGAATACCAAACCAAGGATGATAAGCTCGCACCATACAAGAAGGTGGTAGAAAGCCTCAAGGAATATTTCATTAACATTATCTTTGAGTAGATACCAAGGACAAACAACAGAGTGACCAATGCAATGGTGACAATTGGATCCTTACTGGACATCCCTCGTAACGTCTTGAAACATGAATTCCTCATAGAGCAACTTCTCGTACCCACATTCAAGATACCTGAGTCAAAATACGCATGTGAACTCGTTGGTCCCGATGATCTTTGGTATCATGATATATACACCTACCTAAAGTTAGGAATCCTCCCCATTGACATCACTCTGAACCTAAAACGCACTTTCATCAAAAGGACTTCACAATTTGTCATCCTAGGAGAAACCCTCTTCCGTAGGAGTACCGACGGAACCTTGCTACATTGTTTAAAACTTGAGGAAGCCTTGACTGCTCTAACAGAGGTACACAATGGCACATGTGGGTCACACTCAAGTGGTATGACCTTGGCTAAAAAGTTGTTGAGAATAGGATACTACTGGTCAACGATGGAAAAAGAGGCGCACAATTTTGTCAGGAAATGCCTATAATGTCAATAGCATGGAGACCTTATTCATGCACCAGCTCAAGAACTACATCCCATTGTTACACCTTGGCCCTTTTCACAATGGGGGCTCGATCTCATTGGTAAAATATCACGCACCTCATCTAATGGCCACAAGTTCATCATCACCACCACCGAATATTTCACAAAGTGGGTTGAAGCTATTCCCATGACCTACATCACTGGAAAGTAGATATCCAAGTTCATCCTAAATTACCTCATTTGCCGATACGATGTTCCTCAATCCATTATCTCTGATAATGGAATGCCCTTCAAAAATTAGGATGTCTGTGATTTGTGTGAAAAATTCAAAATCCAACACCGTTTTTCCACTCCATACTATCCACAAGGCAATGACCAAGCAGAAGCTACAAATAAAAGAATTTTGAAAATCCTCAAGAAAACAATCAATGACTCTAGTCATGACTGGCATCTACAGCTAAATCCCACCTTATGGGCCTACCGCACCAGCATCCATATGCCAACAAGCGCCACCCCATTCTCTTTGGTCTACGGGTCAGAAGCCATCCTCCCCATTGAGATCGAGCTCCTGTCACTGAGGATATCACTGCAAAACCTCATCATAGATGAGGAATATAGGGTCACAAGACTCAATGAGTTGGAATTACTAGATGAAAGGTGCATGGATGCCCTTAATCATCTACAAGTGTACTAGAATCACCTAAAAAGGAGCTACAACAAGAAGATCAGACAACGCACTTTCCAAGTTGGTGACCTCGTGCTGAAAGAAAACCAAAAGAACGTGCCAAATCCAGATACGAAGGGAAAGTTTGAACCCAACTGGCTAGGACCTTTTGTCATCACTACAAGTTACACATCAGGGGCATATCAACTAGCAACACTAGAAGGCGAGCCTCTACAGGAGCCTCTGAATAGCTCACCTCAAAAAGTTTTATGCCTAAATCTTGCAAGGTATAGAAACAAAAAATACAAAAACAATCAGAAAAAGTCCTGAAAAAATGGTTACCTTGATGAAAACTTGGCAAACAAGCATCTTGGTGACAGCAAAAAAATCAAAAGATCAAAAAATCCAAAAAAAAAAAAAATCAGAAAAAGGATTGAAAACAGTAAAGAAAAAAATCCTCCTCTAGTGAAAACCACTTCAGTGGCACTTTGGGCAAGTACCTTGGTGAAAACCTGGCAAAAAATCGTCAAGTGTAAATAAAGCACCTTCCCCATCTATCAGGATCTGCACGACTCATCCACTCACATCCATACCATAGCCTGTGTTGGTATCTGCACCATATTCCACCATTGGAACTACTTGGCATTTCGAAGGTCAGTCTGTCCTGCCTCTATTGAAGTAGTCTATCACACCACACTGGGGGCACGTTCTCGCAACATCGGATCGGATTCGTGTATATTCTCATGATCTTTCTCGAAATTCATCAAAAAAATCCAAAAACATCCAAATCATCAAAAATCCAAAAACATGTCAAAATATCAAAAAATCTTCAAAAAATTCATCATTGAGTCTTGTCAATCTTTCACCTTGTTGAGCTACGTCATCTCTGAGCTTGAACGTAGGCAAGGTTGATCTTTGATCATCCCCCGAGATGGTTAGGTCAGTCCTTTAGATGTCCATCACATTGGCAATCCATTTGCCCATTTAGTCTGCATCTTAGTCAGTCTTTAAAGCAATAAAAAGGGGGGCAATCGGTTTGCCCATCCATCTCTTCATTAAGTCAAATGTGTCATCATTCAAACTAAGTGGTCTCTGCATGTATAACGTAGGCAAGTCTTATCTACGGATCAGCTCCCGAGACCCCTAGGATAGGTCTTTAGGTTAGTTTATTCGTCGTAAAATTTGAAAATTCCAAAAAATAGCCTCAAAACATTTGAAAAAACCCAAAATGGTGCATCCATTCCATCTCGCTTTCACCCGTGATTGTCATCGCTCATAATAAATCATCATTGCTTTCACCCTTTGGTGAGTTAGTCAGAAACAAGTTTAGCAGGTTCGAAAGTGAACGCTTAATCGTTAGAGTCTCAAGTCTAAGTCAGTAAGTCAGCAAGTTGGTCAACTCGGAGTATCAATAGCTTATCACCCAATTAGCCCCACCAAAACTCTAATCACTACATGTCCTAGGATGAAGCTTTCCCATGATGGACATAAGTATCAGGTACCCCACAGTAGTTTGGCCTTGGCTAACGGAACGAAGAACATCAACTTGTTTGTTTATTTTATCTTGGTGTTGTTTAGACTTATCTTAGTTTGCGCTCATTCCAAGGACCTCTCGATGATGCCTAAACAAAACAGGTTTAGAGAGAAAGGAATAGGGCAATGATCATTATCTTTTTATCTGTTGTGCTTGTTGGATATTCTTGTAAAATAACTTCGTCAGACATACTTTCTTTGTTTGTAGGAAAGATGTTTTAAGTGTCTTGTTGACCACATAAGAAGGCTTGCCTTCTTATGTTTTGGCCTGAGATGTTTAAGATATGTGAACTACATTCTAAATAAGGTTATGTTTGTCAAGTGTGAACAAGAGTACTCCTATCTGTTTGATGAGTCAAAGTCCATCACACTAGGTGCAACGCCATCCTGGTTCTTAATACCTTGATGCATCGCACCTACGTGTGTTATCAAACATAAAGAAAGGTATTCTCTTTTCCCATCCCTGGATAAGCAATACATCATCTTCATTCATCCTCATATCCAATAAAGTCTCGATGACTAGTGGACTTGTTGGACTTTTGCATCTTCTTGAATTCAAGGGTTTATCCCTCTCATTCTTCTATCCTCTTTCACGCTAACAATTCATCCATCTTGCATCCACACTCTTATCTTGCATAATCATGCCATATCCATCTCATGCATAATCACGTCATCTCATTTTCATAATCATTTAAGTTGTTTAGGCTAATATAAATTTGTTATTCTAAGCATCTTCCAAACATCTCATTTACATCATCATTATCATAGAGATCATATAGTCTCACCATCCATACATCCATTTTGAACCTCTTTTTCATGAAATCGACCTCAAATCAAATCTTTCGCTCGGTCTCTTGAGGGGGCAATGTACTAATGAACTTATTTTCGCTAGGGGCATCTGAAAAAATCGAGATTTTTTTTAATTTCGATGTCGGCAGCATCATTCTTTGAATCAATGCAACAAGTACATTGCTTCAAAGAGGGGCAAAATGTAGACATGGAAAATGTACAATTCAGTTTGACACATTGAATCTTGATCTATTAACACCATTTCATCCTGAATCATCTCTTTTGCTAGTCATTTAATCGAACAATCTGTATTTGATTAAATTCATCACTCTTCATCTCCTATTAATTAAATAAATCAATTTTATTTAATTATTTATGTAATTCCTCTTTTAATTAAATAAATCATTTTATTTAATTAATCCCTAAGTCTTCTCATTAAATTGAACCTTGTTTGATTTAATCTACCATTATTCTCTTTGGTTAAATAAATCAAATCATTTATTTAATAAATCATTTCCTCTCAATTTTTGACTTGAATCAATTCATAAATCTAAGTCTAAATTGTCACATCACCTAATTCTTCATAAAGCTAATCAAATCCATGATTAACTTAATCCCTCTCACTAAAATCCTCTAGAGAATGCAACTTGCACAATAAATCAATTACTTTGATTTATTAATTCTCCTATTTTCCCTCACAGAGCATCAAAAAGAGAATATTCCTCTTTTGAATTCAAAAAGGCCAAGTGGATTTGTACATCCAACAAGGCATTCATTCCTCTTACATGTCCTTGTGCATTGAGCCAAGTGGCATTTATTTCATTCCTTTTTCCCTCTCACATGTCATTTCTCAAATTTGAAATGCCACCTAATTGCATTTATTGGCACTTTGGCCAAAATGTGCACAACCTTCAGCCATTCACATCTTGACAAATGGCACTTGGCCATTGGATGTTGAATGATCCCACATTGCTCTATTTTACTCTCTTTTCCAGTTTAGAAATCTATAAATTGGAGGCTTCTCTCCTCATTATCCATCCACAATTTTGAGTAGACTTACTATACTCAAATTTAGTTCAATATCCCCATCTTCATGCAAGGTTATTCTCTTCATTTAAGAATTAATCTTACTCATACCATCATTTAGCTTGTTCAAGGATTGGGAAAGGGCTGCTTACTACACAACAATGGTGGCACCAATCCACTATGGAATGAAGGTTTAATCATGTTTTTTATATGCTTCTGTTTAACCTACTTTTATGCTCATTAGTTGCATATTTAGACATGATTGAATATCTCATAGGGATGTTAAATTTGATGTTTTAAACTAACTTTCATGCTAACAATATGAAATTGTTTGAGATGAAACCTTTGCAGATTTTCAGCATTCACAGCTACAAAGACATTTTTTATTGGATACACCTTATTCTTAACCACTCTAAAATGGCCACATACTAAATTAAATTATTATAGAACTTGATTTATAAATTCAAACATAAATGGTTTAACTAATCCAAATTGAAAAAAAATTATTTCTAACATATGACTTTCTTTATTAGAGAGGCATGTTAAAAATAAATGGAGAGATAAAAAAAACACAAAATAGTAAGGGAAATGGAGGATGAAGGCTTAGAAGGGTGGTAGGATGAGGTAGGAAGAGATTTGTATAAATATTTAAGAAAAAATAATTTTATTTTCATGAAATACCACAAATATAAATCATTCGTCTAGCTTGAAACCATGCAAATCAACTACTCAAATCTTTGGTAAATTTGTTGCATCAGTGACCACGAGAAAGAAAAATTATTAGAGACATTAAGCTTACTTTTTCTATGAATTTTTAAAAAACTATTGAAACATCATACATAAGTATAAATAGTGTAACATTGATGAATTATGTAAAATGTAACTTTTTCTATAAAATAACACAAAGGTGACCAAATCTTCTAGAATTGCTTTGGGATTTTAGGAATGGTAATTCAATAAGTATAAATCCTTAAAAATTAAATATTTTACATCCAAAACTTTTGGTGAGAGGATAAAAGGTCATGAAAACCCTATTAGATGGCAATTTGTGGGTAATGCCCATGAATAAAAATTAAGTTCAATTTCCTAGGAGACCTTAGGGTTAAAAAGAACCATCTAGGATTAGGTGTCCTCGTTAATTATTTACTTTTTTATGCATGTGTTAGGAAGGAAAAAGGTGGGGCTTACACATAGGATATAATTAGGCACAACCTTTTAATTCATAACAAAGGGATAAAAGTGTCTAAGACAAAAGGAAAAGGAGAGGGGTTTGGAAATAGGATAAAGAGAAAAATTAAATGAAAATGGATACTTAAGAAGGTTAAACAAGTCTAGGGGAACAATATTGGAAAGGAGATAAACATGGATAGGCTAGGAAAAATGGATCAAAACATCACAATATGAACTAAAATGGACACAAAAGTGTAATAAGAGTCTTTTAATTGTGTTTTTGATATTAAAGTAGGGAAAGGGCCCTGATCCCAATAGTACAAAATAGTAGAAGTAGAGACAAAAATTCCCAATAGCCCCAACTAACCAAACACCTACAGACTAAGGAGGCATACAAGCCACACTAAAATAAAAATATCATTAAAGAGAACCCAAGTAGAATCTAACCATGCTCGTAGGCCAAAAATAAACTTTAAAGAATAGATTTAAAAGGAAATAAAAGACAAATAACTTCATTACTCCTTAGGGACATTGATAAGGTTCACCTTCAACATATCAAGGGATTCCTTCCAATCATTCTCTATTCTTTCCATGGTGTTCTTCATCTAATTCTCTCCCTCTTGGTTCTTTCCCATCTTTCTCTTGAGTTTCCTGATCTTGGACTGGCCTAAAACAACTTTGGTTATAGATGTATAATTCTATCAATAGAATTATCCAAGCCCATAACCTTTTCCTTTAGAATGTTGATGTCACATTTTGACTCAATTATTGAGACACAACCCCACGATTCCTTTATTTAATCTTTATGGTTTTGAAGAGACTCAATAGAAGTCTCTTCCTCTTTCTCAGAAATCTCCCTCATAATAATTTTTACATTATCTTCTTCCTATCCTATGACCATCTCCTTCATTTCAAATTCATTAACCTCTTCAGAGTTCACATCCTCCTTATTGTAATCTTCCTCTTCAACTGTATTGACATCCTATTCTTCCTCTTCCTAAATACTATTATCCATACTTTCTTCCTCATAATAAGGAAATCACTTCTCATTTTAGGAGTCCTTCACCTCCTCCTCGAAGGAATTTTTTTTACCTTTATAATCGTTGTCACTATTCTAATGACCAAAATTGGCTAAATAGGAAAATCATCTCTCACCCATCCCTCCACTTTTTCATTCTTCTAGCTATTTTACTCATCATCAAAAATCTCAATTATTTCATCCTCTAATCCCATGTTGATAAAGGAGCTCAGATTATTCTTTTTGGAAGTTTTAGGGTTTAAAGGAATTTTTGTTTTTTGAGGAGTAGTTTTTAACATCTCTTCATCATAGGAAGGATTCAAGGTATCAACATGTTTTAGAAAACCTCTATTAGGTTTTGGCTTTCTCCTCAAAGAGGGGTTTCTCAATGACAAATGGGGTTTACTTCCAATCATCTTAATCTACAAAGGTTTGATAAAATAGGTAGGCTTGGTTGTGGGGTTGTAGAAAGAACATATTTGTAAAGGGTTAAAATTAAACCCTATTAGAGGGGAGGAGAAGCCCCCTTGTCAATACAAAGGTAAAGGGAAGACAACATGAAGAAAGGAATATTTATCTTTTCTCTATAGTGGATGTGGTTCAAAAAAGGAAAATGATACCCATAAAATATTTTGAATCTCCCTTCTAAAGTGAAATAAGAAAATATATAGACTTACCAGCCTAAAATGCATAGGAAGATTCTCTCTTTCATGGCCTTTTTGAAATATTTGAGGCTTTCCCCCTTTTTAAGAAATTATCAATGAAACTTATATAATTACCATTATTGACCTTTCCCACCTTAACACCTTTGCACTTTGAACAAGATGCTTCCCCAATGAGTTGTGGGGTCACTACAAAATGAATTCCATCATTAGAAACTTGATATCCCTTCCACGAATTACAAATTTTTTGAAGTTAGCTCATCATTTTATCCCTACATTTCTAGGATGAAGGACGTAAGACCAACTTCCTCAAAAATCTTCCACAGTTCAATATATTCTAAAGCATATGACTTGAATCTTTTGGACTGATAATAATTCTTAATTCTATGAGGGAAAGACCTTAAGTCTTCAGTTCCCATCTTACATTTATGAACCTTACTCAAATCACATATAATTGCAACTTTTAAATCTCCTATTAGCCCCAATTCTCTCTTCTGATATTAACTCCATCTTTTGGGGGACTTGATCATATCCCTAACTTACCCAGTGAGGGTAAGAAATCCCTTCATTTTATGCTATATCTACAATCTTGTTTTCCTCTCTATATGTGTGTCAAATTTTGAATTACAAGAATCCCCCAATCAATGTTTTTGAATCTTCCATCAAGTCTCTTATTTCCTAGTGAACAATAATAGCTACCTTGAGAATATAAATTATCAACTTAGAATCTCCTTGTATGACTACTTGATTCAAGCCCAACTCTCTAGCTCTCTTTAACTAGGTCATGAAACAATAGTTGGTCTTGCCACATTATCAGTACATATACCTAAATTCTCTTCATAATCTTCAATAAGGAATCATTTGTGGTCTCTTATTACACCACATACAACTACCATACCTGGGTTCCTTTTTGAACAACCATCAAAATTGAGTTTTATCCATCCTTCCTCAAGAGGTAGGCATTTGGTTATCCTTCTACTGAGGATTTTTTCCCAATTAATCTTGGTTAAATATTTCTTAATCCCCTAATTTTATTTGATTATAAGATCCCCATAAGAAGGCATCCTTTTAGAGAGCCCATAAGTTCCAAAATTTATATTTTCCTGAATTTGCTGTTTTATGCTCAAGAAAACTTCCATAATGCTTGTACACATCTAAAAATGGTCACGGTTAACCAAACCTGTTAATTAATTAAATATGAATTATTTAATTAATATTCTTAAGTCATCTACATATAAATAAATTTGATTATTTATTTATATTGTTCATTTTCCAATTCTTCTAGTTTAATTAAATAAATAAGTATTTAATTAATGTTATCTTCCTCTTAATTAATTAAATAGATTTCATAATTTATTTACATTAATTATCACAAATTTAAATTCTAAATTTAAATGATATTCTTCATTTCACATTCAATTAATTTTTTTCAATATTTAATTAAAACACTTTCTAAATTCTTCACTCTTCTCACATAATTAAATATTTTCAAATATTTAATTAAAAAGCTTTTTCTCTCACATAATTAAATATTTTCAATATTTAATTAAAAGACCTTTTCATATTTCTCTCACACATAATTAAATATTTAATTATTTAAATATGAGGACACCTTTCATTTGTCTCTTCATTTTCCATCTGTCTCTTAAACTTCCATCTTCTTTTCAAATTCTCGATCTCTCACCGTTCATTTTAACAGGTTTGAACTCAACCGTTGATCTTGGCCAATTGAATTCTTGCCTTCAAAAATCTATAAATGTAACCCTCTTATGAGTTGAAAAGGACCTCGAATCCTAGATTTTCATACGTAGTTATTATAGTTGCATTTTAGTTTTATCAAGCATTTCTAGCATTTAATTAGCATTTCAATTTCATAGCTTAAAGCATATTAGCAATGCACTTGCATTTTTATTAATCTCATTCTCTCAAGCTGCCATTCTATAAGTTGCTATTTAAAACAATTGAGAGAAAGCATCTTGAAACGAATCCTTGGAGATAGAGGACAATGGGATGAATTTGAAGAAGTTGCCTATGTTTAGAGTTTGTGTTTTGCTTTCTTTAATTTAGTTTCTTTAGTCTAATGTTTCATTGGTGTATTAGATTAGATTCATTTTGATTTGCACATTCTAACATACACAATTTTGACACCCACCATGGGGCCAAGCCCTGCATTTAATATTTCTTTTTTGCAGATTTTTCTGGCAGGTGACGGACTAAAATCACGTTTTGGTGCATACGAGTCTCAGTTCGGCGCATACGAAGACTATTTTGGCGCATTGATGAGATCTTTCAGTGCATACATTAACTATTTCGATGCATCCATGGCCTGTTTTGGCACATAGACACTCTATTTTGGCGCATTCCTATGAGATCTTTTGGCACATCCATGGCTTGTTTCGGCGCATAGACGACCTGTTCCAGTGCATACAGTTGTAAATTTTTTTAATTCTAATTCTAATGCCATCCGCAGACATGATTTTTCAAATATTATTTTAAAGGAATGAAGCAATCCCAGGGTAGACATTTAAATCTGAATTAACCAATCCTAGGATAGTCACCGAACATAAATTTTCTTTTGGTTAAAATGAATCCCATTTTTTTGGTGAAGCAACATCTTCACTTAGTGTAGAGATTGTCAATTTGGGATTTAAAATTGAACCATTATTGTTTGTTGTGATTGTGGGTAATAGGTTTATGCTCTCCCCTTAACTAGGTGATTAGAACACCAAACTTACCTTTTATTTTCTACAATTTAATGCTTTATTACATCCTTTATAAGGCCTACCCTTGTGGGAAAAAGTAATCAACCAAGAGGAACGACCTAAGTCGGAACACCTAAAGCCAAGGTTTCCAACCCACTTTAATCAAAAGCAAGTTGTTGATGAAAATCCAACTTGACAGTAGTGCGCAGGATAACCATCCCCAAAACCTTTGTTCTAAAGGTTGGGAGGTCTCTTGAGGGAGTATATCTATTTGCCAGACTAAACAGATATCCTTACTAAAAACCATAGTGTAGAAAGCCAGCCGTGTTAGTATCCAAACATCATCTTAATCATGGTGCAAGGGTAGGGAAGAATCTGCCCCCAAGACACTCACCATATAATCGCCATGGATTGTTTGCTCAGGGGATTCGGTATCCACTTCCGTCACCTTGAGGACGCACCTAGAAAGACAAAAACACAGGAACCCTCTAGGGGTGACAGGGTTGTGTGAGTCGATGCGATTTTAAGCTGTGGGTTGTGGTTACTATGATGACCTATTTGACAAATTAAGAGTGAGTCTAATTGAAGTGCTTATCTTGTTTAAAACCTATTAAAATCTCAAGAACATATACTCTTTGTTTAGATTTTAGGATTAACAAGACAACTATCTGCTTCTATGCTATGTTTTTCACATTTAAATCAGATTAAGATCATCCAGAACAATTTTTTTTTATCAAATTGTAAAAACATGTTTGTCTCAAAGGTAATCTAGTGCATCCCGGGTCTGTTTCGGTGCATTGACACTCTGTTTTGACGCATTTATGCTTTGTTTCGGCGCATCTATGTTTTGTTTCGATGCATTTGTGCTTTGTTTCGATGCATTTGTGCTCTGTTTCGATGCATCTGTGCTCTGTTTCGATGCATTTGTGCTCTGTTTCGGCGCATCTATTTTCCAAGCCTAGGTAATTTTCTAATAGTCAGAAATCAAGTCTTATAGGTCTAGTCTTTCCCATGCTCTGAGTTTGGAAGTCTACAACCTTTGCTAAGAATTCCCTAGAAAGAAAGATTAGAAATCCCAAGAAGTCTCTCAATTATAAGAAGATATTGAAGAAGAGGAAATTTCTATATCAAAGTCGAAAGATCCTCCTTGAACACAAAACCTTTATTCATCGATATCACGACTATATTAGAGGTTTCACTAATGATTATGCTATAGAACCCTTATACTCAAGAGATTTCTTTCAAAGAAGAGCTCTTTCTCAAAGGCATAACCATAGTCAGCGTATTCATTTCTCTTATATTTCCCAACCTGCAATCACGTACGCTACTCGTCCAAATCAAATTCTGCAATAGAGAACTCAAGCACATTAGGCATTCATCCAATCCATCTTTCTACAAAGCTAAGATCAAAATTCACAAAGTGCAAAATCATCTTTATTTTCGATCTTTGGTTTAATTCCCGCAAATAGGATTTTCTTCCTTTCAATCAGGGAATCACGAGCTAAAGATTAAAAATATTTTAAGTCATAGAATCTTCATTCTATCCTGACTTTCATACCCATCACCATTGCACTATTTCATTCCTTTGATCAAAGTTAGTAGAATTTGAGGAAATCTTATGCCTGTTAGCACAAGATCTCAAAAGTACATAGAAAAAGATGAAAGTACAGTGAGCAAAATGGGTGATAATAGTGAAAGGGAGGAAAACCTCTTTAACTATTCAAATACTGAAGAGTTAATGGAAGAAAAACTTCAAGAAGTGGAGCAGGATCCTCAATTCCATACTCTTGTGGAAAGTATTTTAGAACGAAACAAGGAAAGATACTTTCTTTCTTTAGCTAATCAAGGAGCTAAGTTACCTGTTGATTTTGACACAAAAGGGATTAAAGAAAATCCTGAAACCCCTCTTAACGATTTTAGTGCCCTTACTCAACAAATCAAGGAATTACAAGGGAAAATAAAAGAAATGCAAGGGGGAGCAACAAAGAAGTATTTTTTGGAGGAAATATGTCCTTATCCATTCGATAGGAGTCTTTGAATGATTCCTTTTCCAAAACATTGTGAAATCCCTAAGTTTGATAGGTATAATGGGAAAACTGACCCCATTGAGCATGTAAGGGATTTCTGAGATATGAGCTTAGAATTTGCTCATGACGATACCTACTTAATGCGGTTATTTCCATGAAGTCTGGGTGGACAATCCATGGAGTGGCTTTCAAAGATCGCTCCCCTCATTGAAACCTTTGAAGAGTTGATAAATAAGTTTATATCACAATACTCTTACAACATCCAACACCAGATAACCATGCTTGATCTTTGTAAGGTAAAACAAAAAGTAAGGGAATATTTCACTACATTTTTGCAAAGGTCAAGAAGGGTGCTTGCTAGCTATTCTTGTCTTGTTCCTGAAAAGGAAAATATGGAGATCTTCATCGATAGTCTTAATCAAGAAATGAGTTACAGACTAAACCTTCACTATCCTCAATCATTTGAAAAATTGATTGAAAATGCAATTACTATTGAAGGTGCGTTGATCAAGCGTGGAGTTCTAAAAATCGATAAAGAGAGTTCAAATTTGTACAACAACAACAAAAACCATAATCACAATAATGACAAGTCACGATTTTGGACTTGAAATAAAAATGTTGTGAATGATGGGGTAGTAGGTGCTAACAACGTGAATACAAAGCCTACCGTCTTTAATGTGTCAAGTGTTCAACATAGAAATAATACTGGAAATTCTAGCACCCAAGGCAATGTTTCCAATCAAGGAAACACAAGTAACAATCGTGGAAATAATTTTGGCAATAATCAAAACTCAAATGTGCCCAGATCGTCATATTTTTCAAGTAGACAGAGTTTCACTCCCCTGGGCCAATCTTTGGAATCCATTCTCAAAGAATTATTGAATCAAAATGCTATTACATTGCCACCACAAAGAGACTATGAGCCTTGAGTTAAACCACCATCATGGAATGACTCACACTTCTATGATTATCATAGGTGCAAAGGTCATAAGACAAAAAATTCCCAAGGGTTAAAGAATATTGTTCAGGATTTGATTGATAATCATACCATCACGGTTGAGGGACATAATGTCAATAATGACCATCAAGCATTCAAGAATATGCTCCCTAATTATCAAAAAGGGTAATCCTCGGGTGACAAGGGCAAGAATGTTAATAACATCCATGACATCATTATCAATCATATCTATACTGACGATCCTCAAATCAACACTATCTGAATCAAAGGTAAGCAATAATATCGAGAGGTCAATGCTACAACAAGGGGAAAAGGAAAAATCATTGTCAAAGGCATCTCATCTAAAGCAGCAATTCCCCCTCCAAGTCAATACAATTTGGTTGATCAACTCCGAAAAACATCAGCCCAAATTTCTATCTTGGAACTTTTAAAGTTATCACCTGCACATAAGGAAATTCTGGAAAAGGCCCTTGTTGATACAACTGTATCCCCTGATCTGGATATCAATAAATTTCAAGCCATGGTAGGAGACTTGTCCTCCTACACATGTTTATCTTTTTCTAAAAAAGATGATTCATCCATAACCCATCCGCATAATTCATCACTCTATTTAGAAGTCATGGTTCACAAAGCCCACATTAGACGTGTTCTCATAGATGGGGGAGCCGGACTAAACATTTGTACTTTAAAATTGGTCCTAGCTTTGGGATATTCAATAGACTCTATAGATCCATGGAGGAAAATTACAATCAAGGCCTATGATGATGAGGAAAGGACTTCCAAAGGTCTCATCATGCTACCAATCAGAGTGGGACCTATTGTGAAGAATACCTTTTGTCAGGTTCTCGATCAGGATCTAACCTATAACATACTATTGGGTCATCCATGGATCCATGACATGCAAGCTGTTCCATCTACTTATCATCAATGTTTGAAGTTTCCATATGATGGACAGGAAGTAACAATACCCATTGATCACATTAGCAGTCAAACTTGTTCTAACCTAAGAGTAACTCAAGACACACCCATCCCACATAATAGAGAGGCCTTGGCCATCTCTACCTCCAAATATAAATAACAAGCGCAAGAAATGATAAGCAATTTTGGCACCAAGTTAAACTTGAAAGATAACGGGGTAGTAGAATATTCTTTATCTCTCTCTAATCTACCCTATCCCCAAGATCCCATGGTAAGCCATCAACATCTACACAACAGGCTGCAGCAGTTTTAGCCTCAACTTTAGTCCCCATCAACAAGTTTAATGGGATATTTATCAAAGAAACTGAAGTAGAAGATAGAGCTATTCTTGATTGGCTCTATAAAGATGAAGAAGAATTTGTACAGCATATCAAGTTACCCACAAAATAATATGGAAAGGGTTATGCTATCATACAACAAATGGGTTATGAAGGAAATGGCCCTCTAGGTAAAAGGAAAGAGGGTATTGTTGAACCTGTCCAATTAAAAAAAATGCACCCAAAAGATAAGACTGGGTTAGGATATGGTGAAGATACTAAGGAAAAAGTAACACAAAGGCCATCTAATGAGGAGTTAGCTAAATCAATTTTGAGAATTCAAGTAGATAATTCTGAAACAAACTCAAATGAATATGAATGGGATGACTTCTCTGACGATACTTTCATCTCAGAGAAAAGGGTGGATATCATACACAAATTATCACCTGCATTCTTACAAGGGGAAAGCTCAAGACCTCCACTTGATTACATCTTACAAAGCGATCATGACTGTAGTGAGACCAATTCGATTCAAAGTGAGATAGATCATTTTGAGGAAGATACCATCTTAGACTTCTCCCATAATGATGTTGACAATAACATCATGACCCTAACGGCCAATGACCTTACTCATCCTAATGATCCATTACCTTTGGTTAATCCTGAACTCATTGATTGGGAACAAGTCGCACCCATTGATGTTCCAACTTTTCCAAATGACGAAACCATAATAAACTTTCTTTGTTCATCCCATCCCGAAAAAAGTTCCACCAGGGAATCACAAGATTAGAGTTTTCGACAGGAAAGTCCCAAGTTTCTCAGCTATGAAATAAATAATATAAAAGAAAGATCTAATGGTGAAAACCTAACAAAGGCAGTATTAGATCAAGAAAAAAGAAAAGTAAAAGGAAGATCTAATGGTGAAAACCTAACAAAGGCAATATTAGATCAAGAAAAGAGAAAAATAAAAAGCATATCCAATGGTGAAAACCTTTCAGAGGCGCCAGAGGATGGGAAACTTGACACTCTTCCAAAGCATTATCAGGAAAGATCTTCCATTCTAATCGAACCAACAGAGGCACTCAATATAGGTACTACAGAAAAGCCTAAAGTTTTGCAATTGGTTGCATCTCTAATAGATGAAGAAGTACCTAGATTCACAGAATTTCTCAAAGATAATCAAATCAGTTTTGCATGGTCCTACCTAGATATGCCTGGATTGAATACAGATCTCATCATGCATTATTTATCTATTACACTGGGGGCAAATCCTGTAAAATAGAAACTCAAAAAAATGCATCCACATGTTGCGTTGTTGGTTAAAGAGGAATTAAAGAAACTTTTAGACATTGGATTCATTCATTCCATGGAGTATGCGGAATGGATCTCCAATATTGTGCATGTTTCAAAGCCAAACGGAAGGATTAGAATTTTCACAGATTTCAGGGATTTGAACAAAGCATGTCTTAAAGATGACTTCCCCTTACCAAAAATTGATATGATTGTTGATTTAACTGTTGGACATGCAATGTACTCATTGATGGATGGATTTTCAAGATACAACCAGATAAAGATTGCACCAGAAGATCAGGATAAAACAACATTCACATGTCCTTGGGGTACCTATTGCTGGAACGTAATGCCATTTGGATTGAAAAATGCAGGAGCTACATACTAACGAGCAATGACAACAATTTTTCATGATATGATGCATACATTCATGGAGGATTATGTTGATGATCTTCTTTCCAAATCTAACACTAGAGAAGGACACATCGATATCTTATCTAAAATTTTCAAAAGAATGGAACAATTCAAAGTAAGACTTAATCCAAAGAAATGTGTCTTTGGAGTGAAATCTGGAAAGTTATTAGGATACATTGCGTCGGAAAAGGGAATTGAAGTGGATCCAGCTAAGGTACAAGCAATTCTTGATATGCCACCACCAAGGAATATTAGTCAACTATGCTTTTTGCAAGGATGGTTACAATCCATTCGAAGATTCATTGCTTAACTGGCGGATAAAATTTTACCATTTACACATCTCTTACACAAGAATGTTCCATTCAAGTGGGAGTACAAATTCAAAGCAACATTTGATCAGATAAAGCAGTATCTCATGAATCCACTAGTGTTGATTTTGCCAATACAAGGTGCGCCTCTCATATTATATATTGCTGCCACAAAAGTGTCTTTAGGAGTGCTATTGGCACAAGAAGACAACTCAGGAAAAGAACGAGCCATTTATTACATCAGTCGAACCTTAACAAGTCATGAGCTAAATTATACCTTCATTGGAAAAGATTGTTTATCAGTGGTGTTCACTTCTCAAAAGTTATGACACTACATGCTAACTCATACGGTAAAGCTTGTGGCTAAGATTGACCCACTCAAATATCTTCTAAGTAAGGCAACCTTAACTGACAGGTTGGTTAAATGGGTTATGATCCTAAGAGAATTTGATATTCATTATGTGGATTGAAAAGCTATAAAGGGACAAGTAATTGCAGATCAATTAGTAGAAGCACCAATACCAACATAACACACAATACATGTTGATTTTTCTGATGTCGACGTGTTCACAGTAGATATCTAGTAGTCATGGTTACTCTACTTTGATGGTTCTTACACTCAACATGGTTCAGGAGTAGGAATCATTTTTATTACACCTCAAGGACATACAATCCCAAAATCTTACCGGCTAATGTTTCCATGCACAAATAACATAGCTGAGTATGAGGCATTGATAATCGGCATAAGAATTGCAGTAGACTGGAAAATTGCAAAACTTCAAGTTTTTGGTGATTCACAACTTGTTATAAACCAAATCAATGACGAATATCACACTAAAGATGACAAGTTGATAGCTTACAAAAGAATGGTGGAAGACCTCAAGAAATACTTTGTTAATATCAAGTTCATACAGATTCTGCGCATTGATAATAAAGCAACAGACGCTATGGCTACAATCACCTCTCTACTCTAGTTGATCGAGAATAAAAAATGGTATGATTTCCTAGTGGAACAATTGTTTTCTCCCACTCATGACAATCCTAAAACTCAAATCATTTGCCATCTGATGAGTTCTGACTCTTCCTTATATGGTCAAATTTGCACTTACCTAAAAGATATTACTTTACCTTTAGGCTTATCTAGGAATCAGAAAATAAATTTCATTCGTCAATCATCCTGTTACACCTTAATTGCTAACGTCTTACACTGGCATGGTCTAGATGGTACCCTCCTTAGATGTCTTGAACACGATGAATCGAAAAAGGCCTTACAAAAAATACATGGTGGAATTTGTGGGACACATTCAAGTGGACTAACCTTGGCAAAGAAACTTGTAAGATTAGGGTACTACTGGCCAACCATGGAGAAAGAATCATTCACCTTTGTAAAGAAATGTGCAAAATTTCAGATTCATGGAAATCTCATTCACACTCCTACTCAGGAATTACAACCCTTCACCACAACATGGCCTTTCTCTCAGTGGGGATTGGACTTGGTTGGCAAGATACATCCATCATCTTCAAATGGACATAAATTTATCATTACAGCCACTGATTATTTCACTAAGTGGATTGAAGTTGTTCCTCTGACAACTGTTATAGGAAAAAAAATCTCTTCATTCATCTTAAATTATATCATTTGCAGATATGAAATTCCTAACTCCATTATCACAGACAATAGTAGACCCTTTAAAAATCAAGATGTTGATGAACTATGTGAAATATTTCACATCCAACACAGGTTCTCTACACTTGATTATCCACAAGGGAATGCTCAAGCCAAAGCTTCAAACAAATTTTTTTTGAAGATTTTGAAGAAAACAGTGAATGAAGCAAGTTGTGATTGGCATGTCCAATTGAATCCAGCATTATGGGCCTACAGAACAAGCATTCACACACCCACATGAGCTAATCCTTATGCTTTGGTCTATGGAGCAGAAGCTATTCTACCACTGGAAGTTGAGATTCCTTCACTTCGAGTGTCACTCAAAGGGTTAATCAATGATGAAGATTATCGAGTATCAAGATTGTAAGAGCTAGAACTGCTTGATGAACGATGTCAAACTGTAGTTAATCACCTAAAGGGATATCAAAAAATTATGTCTCGTAGCTACAATCATAGAGTCAAACCACAAAATTTTCAAGTAGGTGATTTGGTTCTCAAAGAAAACCCTCGAAATCAACACGATTGGGAAAAGAAAGGAAAGTTTGAACCTAATTGGTTGGGCCCTTTCATTATTGTTGCAACATACAGATCAGGGGCATATCAATTGTCAATGGCAGAAGGGGACCTGTTCGAAGATCCAACCAACAACATTCATCTAAAGAGGTTCTACGCTTGAGAAAATATCAAAAATAATATAAAAAAATAATTAAAAAAATTGCGTTGATGAAAATTTGGCAAACAGGCATCTGGGTAATAGCAAAAAAATCACAAAATCAAGAAAAAGTGCAATAAAAACAAACAGTGAAAACCTGGCAAACAGGCATTGTTTGTGATTTTCTTTGGCTCTCTCATCTATTAGGATTCATTCTGCATATCCATGTTTTCATCAGCATCACACACACACCTCACCATCACATTCGCATTGCATCATCTACTTGGAACGACAAGGATTTCATCATGGATTAATGATTCGAGGGTTATCCATCGCAACAATTGTGTCTAGTAGAAGTCAGAGTACAAGGTCACTAGGGGGCAGTTCGCTTCTTGGAGCTTTTCTAATAGGAAAAATGGCAGAATGTGTCTAGAATCAGAATATCAGAAACAATAGTCTTGTCCAATTAAAATGAGCTTACATGACTATTTTGACAAATGATTAAAACAAATTGGATGATCTTAATCTAAATAAAATGAGTGATAGACTTAAAAGCATAAGTTGCAATTATTGTTTTGATATTTGATGACATCATATCTTTGGAGTGGTTCAATGATGTACTGAACTAGAATCACAAGGAAGAAGTATGATTTTTCTTTGCTTGATGTCTGTAAGTTAATCCTTAGTATGGTGCAAATTGGTCGTGGGACATTCTATACAATGTATCATTGATGACATTTCAGAATTTGCATAAGAAAATGGTTAACTTTTGTCTGTTTATGCAAGCAATACTCAGGTCATCTTGGTTCAATTATACCTCGATGCTTGTATTAACTTGCCACATCAAACATTATGAAAGCAGTACTCAGGTCATCATTGGTGCTAACATACCCTTTGATGCTTGTACTAACTTTCAACATATCAAAAGGCTCAATGATGACAACTAAACACAGTAGGAAATGGCAAGAAGGATAATGGTTCATTATTTCATTTAGCATTGCATAATTCATTATTACTTTTTAGGATTGCATAATTCATTTGCATTTCGAGGGCCTTTTAAATAGATTTTTGAGGGTTGGCCACATTTTTGAATATCTTTTACAGACAAGGGTTGAGTATGACTGGGCATTTGTTACATCTCATTTTCATTATCATTCACATTCATTTCACATCATTTTCCATTCTCATTATCATTGCACTTGCATACTTACATCACCATTTCATTTCATTATCATATTCATTATCATCTCATTTTATTCATCGTGATCGTTATCCATCATTACATATCATATGCATGGTCATTATTTTAATCATTCATATACATTTGCATATTTCACACACATTCATAAATAAAATTGCATCCATTTCATTATTTTCACATCATCACTTAGATTATCATGTTCATTTACATCATATATCATAAGTTCATTACATAAGTCCATTTCCATTACATCATTATTATCATTCATCTTACATCATAAATCATATCCTCTCATTTCATCTAAAGCATTCACATCTTACATCATACATTCATTACATACATCATGAAGAAAAAATCATTTAGATTATATCATATCATTATTGCATCATCATACACGACATAGCATATAAAAATAAAAACATGCATCCATAACATGTGCATAAATCATCCATAATACGTGCATAATCAAATCACCACTGCATCTCATAAATCTCATCAAAAAAATGTCTAGAAATACAAAGATATCAAATGTTTCAAAAAGATATATCGAATACAATGGCATAAATGTGTACAAAATCTGATCACTAAGGGGTATCTAGCCATGGAACATGACTGCTACTACCTCTGGAGGTAGTAGGTCTCGATGGATCTCTTCTCCTAGAAGCTCTGATCTCTCATCTGATCGACTGACCCACACTCCTGGTCACACTCCTGGAGTGACTGCATGAATGGGTTCAGGTCTGAGTACCTGACTGTGTAAATGCTATCCTCCGCTCGAGTGGCACTGCCTCAAAATACCTCATCCTATAATACTTAGCCTCCCAAGCCGTCTCTAGCCCCTCTGCTACAACCTCTCCAATAGAGGTGCTCTCAACTGATCTCAGCAATCTCTCAGCTACCCCCTCAGCCTATATGCATCTCTCTCTGAAACTGTCTCTCTCGGCTGCAAGCTGGGCCATCTGTGGGTGAAGAGGTAGTGGTTGTACGATTTGTGCCTGCAGTTGACTAATGGTCACCTATGCTTGTGCTAACTGAATCCGAAGAGTCTAAACCTCTACCTACAAAGAATCCACCTGTCCCTATGATGGAGCCCTGATGGTAATCCATGGAGCCGAAGTACTGGGCTGACCCACCACTTTGGATGTCCATGGCCTCATATTGAAAGGAACATCAAAGAAAAATCTCTGCCTCCCACCACCCCTGTCATCCCCATCATCCCTGTCATCCCCACTATTTGAGTCATCTGACTCCTCATCCATCTCATCCTTTGAGCTCTCGTCATCCACATCCATAGCCACCCCACCGATATCCTTGGCTTGGTCTACCTGTACCCCTCCCTGTGCTGGTACCTGTGCATGACCCTGTGGCTGCCCTACTGCTAGAGGTCCCTGGGGCTGCTATTGCCTCACCTGTGTAACTGACCCTCCCATCAATAGGGTAGGCTCCTTTAGATTGGTAAATCTCAGGAAGGGATGTGTGAAAAAATAGGCTACATAATCATCCGTCATCCTTGCATCAGTAACCTCTGGATGCATGGCCCATTGAGCTAGCTATAACTCAAAGTACTCTACCCTAGCTACCTCAATGGTCACAAATGGACCCCACTATGGTACATCCTCTCGGCATCTGGCATAATGTGTCACACCCTGTGACATCATTTGAACAAATCCTAGCTGTCTCAGTACCCTCATAACCAAAAACCGCTCGATGATAAAAAGGTGTCCGCCCAAGTAGGTATCTAGATTTGGTCATATATGGTAGCTCTATATCATCGGCCTCCCATGGGTCACAATCCACATATGGTCGCCAGATGACAGTATCTAAATCATCTAGTACATGCCGCTAGTACTCTAGTTTTCCCAACCTCGGTTGGACAAGGGGCCCTATATATGCATAAACATACGGAAATCCAAGAGGGTGATCTCTCCGGATGATGGGGCGTGTAATCGAAAAGTGCTCCCATGCGAATATTTGTAATAGAGTCACTCTGCAAGAGAGACTCTTCCCATCTATGTACACGACCAGATGAAGATCATGGTACAGATGGGCAAGCATGTATGACCCCCATGCATATCTGGTACGATGGAGAAGCATGTCCTCCAGAATCTCGCCCCACCCAACTGATAGTCCCTTTGACCTATGATCAGGACAAAAGAAACCACCGATCATACCTACTAAAATTGAAGGCAGTGGGGCATATCTCTCCATCATCTCCTTCCAGGGAATCTCATATCTAGAGACATGAGGATCCTGGAAGACTTGTCTCAATGCATCAATCTCTCTGATCTCCTTGTGATCATAAATCACAAGCTCTCCAACCACAGGAATACCCAAAATCCTATAAACATCCTCTATTGTAGAACTGTAAAGTTTTGACTTTTTTACAATCTATTGCATTCAAGAGTTTCCAGCATTAAGTCCTTATCATAAGCATAAAATCTCCTCTTCACATTATCTTGCTTATTTTTTGTCATGTGACCCATTAGAATCCATCTAGCTCTTCATATTTCATTAAAAGTCCCATATCGGCAAGACATAGTAAAAGTCTCTACGACCTATATTTTTAACTAACATGTATTTGTTGCAGACAATCGGCAAGACTTTTCTTTTGTTTCGGCGACTAAAAAGATTCACAGTGGCAAAATAGGCATTTCGGGGTAACGTTATAGCGAAGTATGTTTCTTGCTGACCGGCATATAGAAAAAGTATATCGGCATATGCTTGGGTGTCATTGTAGTGTCATGGTGAATTCAATTTACCTTACCGACTAACATGTGGAGGGGTCATTTCGGCTAAACTGATGGGTATCGGCATGAAGTCATAACAAAATCATTTCATTTTACTGATTGGCTTGCAAGCAAATGTCTCGGTAAGTCTTATGTGCATCGGGGAAGGTCTTTGCAAAGTGACTCTTGTCTTTCCAAACTAAATACAAGGGGATTCGAAAAGCTATTGGAGAGAGTATTGGGGTCTTGCCGATTTAAAAGATATGCCGATAGAGATATGCATCGCCAGTAGAATAACTTTTTGATATAAGTCTTCCTGAAGGTTTACTATCTTACCGAAGGTATTATTTCATTGGTGGGGTTTATTTCTTCGGTGAGAAAACTTGGTGGATACATCGAAATGAGAGTTCATCGGTGAAAGGGTGATTTTGTCTCAATGACTATGACTTGAAGAATGCATATTGACATGACACAATGAAGTCTATGTAGCGTCTCCCCGACTCAGAATTGTTATAGCGACATAAAAAAGGGAGTGATAGTCATCATTTTTTGGATCCCAAGTGTCGATAAGACCACATTATGTCTTGGTAAGAGGTGTAATAGACATTGCAAAAGGCTTCACCCCAGATTTGAAAGTCTCTCACTGAAAGGACATTTGATGTGATAGTGCTAGTTTCAAATTGGTTTTCATTCGTGCTTCATTAATGGCGTGACGGGGTATAATAATAAAGTTTGTATCAATTCTTCAGTTCCAAATTGATTGCAGGTGAATTGGTATGCTGAACAGAGAACCGAGACATTTTTCAATCTGAGGAGCTCGCGCAGAATACTGTAAGTGATTGTTTCTTGGTTTTTTACATTTTGATTATGTGAGCTTGAGAATGGAGTCTTCTGGTTCTGGAAAGGGTAAGGGTAGAAAGCCTGGTGAGAGTAGTATGTCAAAAGGAAAGAAATAAAAGGTTGATACAGAGCATGAGGGCATTGAAAGGAGGTTTAACCAAGACCTTATTGATCAACTACCTGGCTCAGGGCCTAAAGCTAGAAGGTTGGCACAACTTAGGGCAGAGGTTGATAAATTAGATGACAAATGTAAATTCATAGGTGATGTCTGGACTACCATAAGAGGATACGAATTATTCAGTTTCCATTACCACAGAAGAAATCATTTTGAGCCAGTCTGTAACCCATGGAGATTGAATGTAGGGAAACTGGTGTGCCCTAATATTTTTGTAAATGTAGAATTAGTAAAATTGCTTGCAGATAATCATGATCCAAAATGTAAGGCTATATATGACCCATATGGAGAACCACAAATATATGTGTCTAAAGAAGCAATAGGCGAGGTTTTCAAATTGGAAGGGTTTTGCAATGAGGAGATCAATTGTGAGGAGTTGGAAAAGGAATTTTCAAGAATGGATACAATCTATAAGGGTTGGAGGTTGCCTATCCATAGAATTAAATAGGGTAACAAGTCAAAACCTTTGCAAGATAGTGAGGGGCCACCTTATCATGTAGATTTGTTTGAGCCTTATATGAAGTACACATATTTCTCAGTGTGTCAAGTATTGGGGATGGATGCCCCGGAACGCATGTCAACTGTGCCAATGATTATCACAGCAGATATTCAATATCACAACTCTTGGCCATTCGACTATGCTTCATATATTTCTAGGGAGCTTGATTCAGGATTGGTGGCTATAAAGGGTGGATCTTCTATTGTTCATCTCAGACATTATTCATTGTTAATGCACTTGGTGCTTTATTTTGGACAGGAGTTGGGAGTATGGCCTCCAGAGATGAGAGTTTCTCAAATTGGTAAGGAGGGTGAAGCATTGCCTGTTCAGTTGTGGACTACTATTTGGGACAACAGGTTTGCTAATTCTAGTTTCATCCACTTTGAAGAATATTTTGTGAAAACTTTGTACAAATTGTATAAATATCCTTGTAACTATTCATTGACTGATGAGATTAAAAGATTTCTTCGGCCAAAAGATTTCAATGGGCCAATTGATCATAATTGGGGTGACTGGTATTCTTTGGAAGGAGCTACAATGATCAAAGTGTATGGATTTGAAGGTGCCCCTTTTATTCTACCAAAGATAGTTCCAAATAGAGTTGCATATTTGGAAATTGTCAGACAAATGGATTATAGCAATGTGATGCTTTTCAGTTCTTATGGGAGGCAGGATTTTATGCCTAGTACATTATGCTTTGGTGATTTTACTGTGTTGGCTAAGGAGGGATATAATTCAATCCATGATAGATTGTTGCATTATAATATGAAAAGGGGACCATCCAGGAAAAACTTTGACCCTGAAGGATATATCAATTTAGCCAAAGAAAGGATTAACTTTGGAAAATATCAGCATGTACCTTATCCTTTTGATGATATGATCAAGAATTTGGATGAAGAGGAAGCAGAGGTGGTGGTTGAAAGCTATAACCAAGGGTTACAGGATATGAGAATATTGTCTTCTGGGGGTGAGGAAACCCCAATGGATAAAGTGCCATAGAGCAGAACAGAGAGAGTATCTAGGTTAAGGACTCAGAGGTATGTTTGCCCAACTAGAGAACAGAGTATTGAAAGTGGTGATATTGATGCAAGGAATATGGAATATAGATCATTTGTTTCAGATGATGAGTTTATAAATTCTCTAGAGTTCAAAGCATTCTTGTACAAACAGAAGGGGAAGGAAATAAGAGAAAATGTTGGTGTTGTCACTTCTGGGAATGAAGAGCAATTATTGGGTCAATTGAGAAAATGTGTGGATGATGAAATGACAAATATGACTCCTGAAAAGGGGAGGAAAATGTTGGAGAATTCTGGTGTTATGATTTTTCCTGGACTTGATTTGAACTCTACATTAGTTTTTGATAGTTTCTTAAGAGATAGTGATGTTACACACAAATTTGATAAGGAAAGGGTAACAGAGGTGTATGCAGGCTCTAAGTATAATACTGATGAGGGATCATTGATGATATGGGATTTGTATCCCCCCCATAGGAAGTCAGTGGTAATTGATACAGAGAAGGCATTTGGCCATGTTATGACCCTGAAGGTTGGAGAGGCTGATCCTGTGGTTACTGTAGAGATTGGGATAAATATTGCAAAATTGAATAAAGCACAGATCTAGACACTGATAAAAGAAAGAGAAATGTATAAAGCAAGTAATGAGAGGATGTTGAGAAAAATGATAGATTGAGGGACTTGGTTGGTAATTCAATAGATCCAACCAAAATGCTCACTCAAGGAGAAATCTCTCGAGCAAAAGATCATTGGATAGGGTCAAGTGCTTATAATCAGGGAAAGTATGATGCAATTGTAGCAATTGTTAAGAGGAGGTAGGACAATTTGACAAATTGGTTAAATCAATTGTGGGGAAAGTATTCTTGTACTCTGGATGCAATGAAGGAGCATGAGAGGATGGATGAATGAGTTATGGAGAAGTTTCATGAATTGGCCCCACATGATGAGGCTAACAGTATTGCACTTGAAGCTGCAAATCATATTATCAGTCGTCATAAAAAATTCTATGAGGAATTGCAGGGGGATAAACAAGGATTAATTAAAGCTGCCAAGAAAACTATGATTACATTTTCTGATAGTAAAGGGGAGTTGAAAGATGCCACTAGATGGAAGAATGAATGTGACACAATGCTGAAGGAAATCATGAAGACATCTTCTGCAGAGGATACAACATTAGAGGAAGTGAGCGAGCAAAATGAGGAAATGGTCAAGATGGAAATCACAATCTGGAATGTTGTCAAAGATGCAGATACGTATAAGCACTAGGATTATTTGGATTACCCTGCTAAAACTCACGTGTGGCTAACTAGAGCCTAATTATTCTCTATCTTTTGTTTTGTATTTTGTTTTTTCCTATTTTCGAAAGGACGCGTCCTTTCGTCTTCTCAATGTATAAATGTTCATTTTGAAAACAATATAGGGGGGTGAGGTAGAATTAGATAAAAGAGAGAGAACAGACAACAGAAGATGATTTTTGTTTTTGGCAAGGATGAGACTGGTAGCATATCTAAAATCATGGAGATATCAATGAAAATCCAATATGATGGTGTAATGTTTTCTGGTATCGATTGTTTATGATGTTTTTCGGAAAGCATTATTGAAGTTGTATCCATAATGGTGTTTTTCTGGTTATTTGAATTGGTGTAAACAAGTTTATACCTAGTTCGTCAATGCACATTTGTTGCATCTGTATGGTCAATTAATTGTTTCTTTCCAGTAAAGATTAAATTCTTTGAATTGATCATAGTAATTAGGGAATGTCAATTGGATTATTAAGAAGAACTCAATAATCACAATCTTGCATATTTATACAAGCTATAAACCAAATAAAATGCTAAATAACTTGAATGTCTGCTAGAAGAAATAAACACGTTTTAGATTTCTCTTGACTCCATGAACCCTATAAGGCACTGGTCTTTTCGTTTTCATTCTTTAGTTTCACTCACATTTTTACATTTGTTATCTGAGCATATTAGGGTTTAGTTTTGAATATTGATATACAATTTGTACCAAATTTGTTTTATTTTTTCCATTTCAAATTGCCATCTTGGACAAATTAGGGCAATAGGAAAAGATCAAAAGTCAAGTCTGCTCAATTTAGTTAGGTACACCCGCCTAGGTCTAGCAGCACCTAAAGAGTAGAAGGTTTAATTGTTTCAAACCTTGTTCTATTACCCTAAAACATTGTGAAAGCTTGGCAACCTTTCATGGTTCAAACCTGCGTTTTTGAGAGCTAACACTCTGGTGTCACCATGATCTCTCCAGTAGGCAAATGGAAGGTGTTATGCTCATTGTGCCACCTCTCCGCTAAAGCAGTCAACAACGCTCTGTTGACCCGATACTGCAGGATACTCAATAGAGCTCTCAAACCACACTAATCTATCACTCCTAAATCCTCATGGGACAGTCGAGGAATCATCTCCCACATCTGAGGAAATCTCTCTCTGATCTGGAGGAGGTTAAATTCCTCCTTTACAACATCATCAAGCAATCATGCAAATCAATCAGCAATGGATATCATTAATCAATCAATACATCAAGCACATTCAAATCAATTTCTATTTGCTTTACATATCGCATGGAAGCAAATTTATCAATCATTTCTACTATTTGTTTTTCATATCACATGGAAACAAATTTAACAGTCAACATGACTCAATATCTATCTATCTATTTGACTTTCAATTGGGAAGCAAATCTATCATTTCTATTTGTTTTCATATCGCATGGAAGAAAATTTATCAGACCTATTTTTTCTTCAAACATGAAGGAAAATTTATCAAATCACACAAATCTAATCATTGATGATATTCAAAAGCATAATTTTTTTTTTCTAATCTAGCAACAATCATCAAGCATGCATCAATTTTTCTTCAAAAATTGAAATTCAGCAAAAAACCATGGATGCGCCAAAACATGGATGCGCAATTTTACTCCATGGATGCGCTAAAACAGATTATGGATGCACGATTTCATGAATGTGCTATTTTATCAAACAAATGTGCTAAAACAGTTCACCTATGCACTAATCTAGCCTATGCGCTAATCTACCATCCTACGTAGGCAAGTTTCATGGATGCGCCATTTGATCTATCCTATGCGCGACTGTTTTGCACCTATGCGCCACTTTGGATGCATCGGTTTATCTAATCTATGCGCTAAATTAAAGATCGTATGCGCTAAAATAGAATTTGGAAAATCAAAAAAAATCAAAAAAGCATTCGAAAATCATTTAAAAATTGATAGAGAGGTTTTGATCAACTTACCAGAGGTCCATACGCAGGTGGTCTCTGATGATGGTAGCCTCGCTCGAATCTGTGGCACTCATAAGGGATCGACATCGCTAATATCTCTCTCAAAGCTCAAAACTTCTCAAAGGTTACTGTTCAAATGAAAATGACTTCTCACCCTTTTCACCTTTTAAAGGGGTAAAAGTGGCAAATTATTTTTATTTTTACTATGCAAAGTGCTATTTTGAGAGCTAAATCGCCAAATTTTCTCCAAAATCATCTGAAAATCTTCCAAATCATCCTCATCATCATTCTCATCACGTGATTTATCTCTCGAGGGGGCATATAGCATCTTCAGTTAAATTTTTTTCAAAATCAGGGGCAAATTCTTTGAAGCAATGCATAAAACACATCACTTCAAAGAGGGGCAAAATGTACACATCTAAAAATGGTCATGGTTAACCAAACCTGTTAATTAATTAAATATGAATTATTTAATTAATATTCTTAAGTCATCTACATATAAATAAATTTAATTATTTATTTATATTGTTCATTTTCCAATTCTTCTAGTTTAATTAAATAAATAAGTTTGTTTAATTAATGTTATCTTCCTCTAAATAAATTAAATAGATTTCACAATTTATTCACATTAATTATCACAAATTTAAATTCTAAATTTAAATGATATTCTTCATTTCACATTTAATTAAATATTTTCAATATTTAATTAAAACACTTTCTAAATTCTTCACTCTTCTCACATAATTAAATATTTTCAAATATTTAATTAAAAAGCTTTTTGTCTCACATAATTAAATATTTTCAGTATTTAATTAAAAGACCTTTTCATATTTCTCTCACACATAATTAAATATTTATTTATTTAAATTATGAGGACACCTTTCATTTGTTTCTTCATTTTCCATCTGTCTCTTAAACTTCCATCTTCTTTTCAAATTCTTGATCTCTCACCGTTCATTTTAACAAGTTTGAACTCAACCGTTGATCTTGGCCAATTGAATTCTTGCCTTCAAAAATCTATAAATACAGCCCTCTTATGAGTTGAAAAGGACCTCGAATCCTATATTTTCATACGTAGTTATTATAGTCGCATTTTAGTTTTATCAAGCATTTCTAGCATTTAATTAGCATTTCAATTTCATAGCTTAAAGCATATTAGCAATGCACATGCATTTTTATTAATCTCATTCTCTCAAGCTGCCATTCTACAAGCTATTGTTTAAAACAACTGAGAGCAAACATCTTGAAATGAATCCTTGGAGATAGAGGACAATGGGACAAATTTGAAGAAGCTACCTGTGTTTAGAGTTTGCATTTTGCTTTCTTTAATTTAGTTTCTTTAATCTAATGTTTCATTGGTGTATTAGATTAGATTCATTTTGATTTGCACATTCTAACATACACAATGCTTATCTTCTAATCTCTAAAGATTTTATAGTTTCTTTCTATCCATAATCCCCATGACACAAATTGGGGGATTCGTCTCCACAAATCTTCAATGATAGGGTGGTGAAAAGGAAAATATTTTCATTTTTCCATGAAGTCCTTGAGAGAACAGGGAAAGACCCAATCAACCAAAAGAATTCTTAAGACTCAAGTCCAAACCTCTCTAGAGAAGGTGTAGTGAAAGAAAATGTGTTATGTATTCTCAGCATCCTCATAGAAAAGGGAACACCTATTTATAAATTGAAAACCTCTTCTATTAATATTTTCAATAGTGAGGATACTACCATGGACAACAACACCATAAGAAATTTATTTTAGGAGTAAGTTTAGCATTCCAAACTTGATTCCAATCAAAATTAATAGGAGGAAACAAATGTTACTCAATTCATGAGTTAAAAACAAAAAATATAACATTATAGACATCAGCTCCATAGGCTTCCAAAGAAGCATGCCTAAAACCAACAATCCCTACAAGGGACTTGTTAATAGGTTGAAATATTTTGGAGCTCAAACTAGTCTCCTCTTCATTTGGGATCTGAGGACCATTGCAAAAGTTTCCTTCCTTTCTTTTCTTGCTTTCTTCCCCTTAACCATTTTTCAGCCATCTTCTACCCTTGTAGTTACCTTCTGCCAGTCCAAAGGCATGTCATAAGGACTCTTTAAAACTTCATCCATACTTCCTTTTGATATTTGATTATGTTCCTTAGTTTTTTGATTTCCTATCTCTTTCTCTTGCGTCCTCACCAAACCTCTTTTTCCCTGGCATTCAGGAGTTGCAGTCCCATTTTTGGGATTCAACTCCTTTTCACTTCTATTATGGACAATGCTATCTCTGTTCACTCCCCGATTCCCTTCTTGTGCTAGGAATTCATTATTATGTTGTTGAGCCACCCTTCTTCCATCCTCCTACAATTCTTTCCCATACTGACCTCCTTCAACCCCACCTTTCTCCTAAGAGCTCCTTTGATCTTCATCTTTTTTCTCCACAGTATAATGTTGGGGGCCAACACCTTTCCACTAGGAGGCTAATTTGTTTGTCTTATGTCTGACACATTGAGCAACTAGATGTCCAATTCTAAAACAAACTCTGCATCTGAAGGGTATCCCTTCATAATCCAAGGGCTACACCCAATAGCCTTTTGAAGTCTTTAAGCGTATTTCCTCTGGAGGCACCTTTGATATGTCCATCTCCACTAAAATCAGGGCAAAGGTTGAATGTAGAAGGTTTGAGGACCCTTCATTCACAATTAAAAAGTTACCTAAGGAGTTCCCTACAACCTCTAAACAAGAGTCAAACCAAAAATGTAATGGAAAATTAGGGAGTCTCACCCAGATAGGAACCTTCTCAAAAAATTCAGTGGCTGGATGCCATGGCTTTAACATCAGTGGATATTTTTCATCCCATTCTTAGTGGTAGTTATAGAGGATTTTATTTCTATCCTGCTCTTTTTCAAAAACAACAATGAAAAAACCTTTAGCCATGGGATATATTTGAACATACCCTTCTAAAACATGTTTCCATTGGTTTGGGAAATCCGCTGGTGGAGGTCTGTCAAACTTGGACAAATTCCCCTGAATCTTCCTATCAATCCTAGCCCATAATTTTTTTTCTCATTAAACAATACTTCTTGTTCAAGCTCATCATCTAGCTCCATTGTGATTGATCTAGATGTCGGAAGTAAACCAACATCCTTTTTGCTCCTTTCTATCAAGGTTTTGTTTGATGGCAACAATGTTAGAGATGGTCCCGATTGCATCCCCCCACTTTGTGTCACTTTGGACCGCTTATCTGCTCCTGAGATGCGTGCAGCCAAAATTTCTCCCTTCTGGCTTCGTTTCACTGTTGAGTCTCCCCCAACCACAAAAAGGTCATCTCTGCTAGGACCTATCCCAATATCAAGCACCTTAGTCCTTTTAGTGCTGAGTCCACTTGTAGTGGTAGCCCCTTGTTGCTCATTCTTTTGGGCTCGCTGAGCAGACCCGACTCCATCTTTTTGCCTAAATCCATCACCATTGTGGCTGGAAGCCTGTGCATCCTTTGTTCGGAAGCCTTGGTATGTAGATTGGCTACTACCGACTGCCTGCAACTTGATGCCATGGGAAATCCCTTGAAAATTCTTCCCCAACTTCGACCCTAAGAGAGCCCTATCTTCCCCAAATTTCTGCAAAGGACCGTTAGCGTCCATCATAAGTCCTTTCTTGAAAAAGGAAAGTGAACGGATTGTTGATCCAATGTTTTAGAATATTTTTTATTTTAATTAAGTTTTTCCAAATGATAGATCCATTTGACAATTCAGAAGAAAACCAAAAACATATTGGATTAGAATTTTCAAGATATTTAGCTTTAAAGATATCCACACAATCTTTGTTACCTTGAAGAAAGTTCCATCTAATTTTAGAGAGAAGGGCTTTGTTGAACAATTTTAACCTTCTTATACCAAGGCCCCCATATGAGTATGTAAATTATGTTATTAAAATTATCATGGTTAGAAGAAAGACCATAAAGATAAGAAAAAAATCTTCAAGATAATTAAGTTAAAATAACTAAGAGTAATAATACTCATATTAAATGTTGTAAGGTGAAGAAAGTTAGGCTATTGTGAAAACAGATTTTCAGTCCATGATAGTCTTCCTAATTTTGTTGTATTCATATATATTTGAATTAAATCTTATAATTTGTTAATTATGAATTTTGACAAAAATAAGATATTTGTTGAAGTGAAAAAGTGTATTACTTGTCGTTTAGTTTTTATTTTTTTATTTTTTTCAATTATTAATGAGGAACAACTTAATGTCTTATCAATCCTCTAAAAGATTATTATTAATTATTATAATTTCCGATCAATCAAAAATATTAATTTTTTATTCACATTTTTCATAATACATAAAAAAATAAATAATAAAAACTAATATTTAAATAAGAACGATAAGAATGTAATCTATATTAAGTATTATATTAGATGTTCTATGAATAATTTAAAGAAATAATAATCTCCTTTTGAGAAAGCATTAAGAAAAGTACCAAATATGTAACTTGTCATTTTCAACCTTTATAAAATAATAATTAAGCATTGTACAGCTATTTTGTTTAGTCTTTGTCTTTATACATTTTCCTCATTACCCATCTACGTTTGGGCTCTCCATACCCTATGTAACACATACGCCTCCACGCTAAAACTTATCATCATTCTAGACTGTTTACATTCCTTATCGTAAAAGGTTTTTCCTTCAATTAGAAATCGACAGCGCATTTGTCAGCGGAAGGCCCGGGAAAGAACATTATTGCATGCCACATAATAAACACTCTGCTTTTGGTGTGAAAGCATATTTGTAAGGACATATTGTGGCCAATTCCGGAGCTTACACTCGAAGGAAAAATTGTTATTTTATATTAGGATTATTTTTTGTCTTTTGTCTTTTGAGTTTATCCTAGTACAAGGTGCTTTTTAAAATGCATGTATGTTGAAAAAAAAAACTTTGATTAAAAAATTACAAAATAAATGTTGTACAAAAAATAAAATATTTTTTTAGGATTAGTCATTATATTTTTTGGAATTGATTTTGTGGAGTAAATCTTACATTGAGTATGGGTGACGATGTTGATTTGAAAGTTCAATGATACTTGGAGGTTTTGGTGTAATGACAAATCTACATGTGATATTAGAGCCTCAACTCAGATTCAATTCTCCTGACTTACATGAAAGGAAGGTTGTTGGATTAATTGTCTCGCCTTTAGTAATTAATCTCGTGGACTAACTGCCACTTAAGTATAGGTTAAGATGTTGGTTTGGAAGTTCACTAACACATCGAAGTTTTGGTGTAACTACAAATCTACAATTATAAGGTTGCATCCAATTACCCTTACCCTTAATAATGTGAGTAACCTCATCCAAACTTAGAGGAACTTTTAATTTACTTTCATTTCTATGTATTTATATATAAAATGGTATATAAGTAAATCATACTTCATGTTTCTATTTTACATGTTCATAAGTTTTTGAGCCTTAAAATCGTTCAATTTATGAAGAAATATAAAATCCACAAGACATAGATTGAATTATTTTAGTGTTGATGATTATATTTTAAAGGCTTTAATAGTAAAGATGTAGCATTATTATAATGAAAATTTAGTGTTAATGTTTTCTTGGAATTACTTTTCAAGTCCTTGGTGTGTTAATATAGTGAGAGTAGTTCTTGTTGTTTTAATAGATAGTGAAATGAAGTACGCATGTGTTATGGTGGTTAGGTTATATTTTTGTGGCGTGGGTGGAGAAGTTGATAATCCTTAAAGATGGATGCCATGTTAAACACTTGGAAAGTTGGTTATGTGGACATGATGGGGATGATATGCAACCTTGTCCTTGCAATTCAAAACTTGTCCAAGATATGTAACAAAGAAGCATATTTACATGTTAACATGGAAGTGGAGTCAACAATAGAAGGGATAGTGAAGCTCAAGTGGTTTTAAAATTGAAGTTAGAGGGATAGTTAATAACCAACTATATTGGGCAATGGTTGGGCATGACTTTTCCCTTGTCATGGCGATAGTTGATTCTCTCTTTCTCTTGCACATAGCCATTTCCTTTCTAGATATAATTCTTCATGTGTTGGTAGTGTATTGGTGACCATTCCCCTTCCCCATTTTTAATAGTTTACATTCTTAGAAACATAGATCACTTTTCCATTCTTGGTGGTGGATTTATCTCCATAATAGATAATATATTCCTAATCCCATGTGTGAATGTTTTTAATTAAATTAGTAGGGAAAGGGCCTTGATCCTAGCGTTCATAACACTGGCAACTGAAATAAGAAAAAACTAGAGAAGAGACACACAAACAACCAAGATAACAAGGCATGCATGCCTACCAAAAATAACACAACAACGAAAAAAAAAACTAACTGAACATGAAACAACACGTAGTAGTGAGAAACAACTATTTGATTAGGTTCTAGTTATCCAATAGATCATCAAGTGACTCCTCCTAGTCCTTTTTGACTTGGACCTTTTTCCCCTTCTTATTGTTGGCTTTAAGCAACTGGAGGTATTTGTCCTTTTCCTATTTCTTTCTTTTTTTTGTTGATTTTGGATTTACCCAACACAATCCCCATCACAACCTTCAACATAATGCCCTTAGTGACAAAAATAAGATTTTGGAGGGTCGATTCTACTCTCTACATTTTGTCATAGCCATTCATTTTACTCTCCATTTTCTTTACTTTCATTTGCAAAGGGCTCCAAATGTGTTCTAATAGACGTGGGAAAGTCCTCACACTCAATTTTGTCATCTATGTCACCCTTATCGACCCCATCTTTATGTTTTTTTAGAGGAACAAATATTAAATCTTCATCCTCCTTCAAGTTTCCATCTTCTTCATCATACTCTTCTTCACCTCCATCTTCAGTGTCCTTTTCCTCTTCATTCTTTTTTCTTCATACAAGTGCTCCTTCTCAACATCATCACAATGCTCTACCTTTGCATCCTCACATTGGTATTCCTCAACCTCAATATGCAAATACTCCTCATAGTCCTTGCTATGGTTTTCATCCTTATAGATATCCTCAAAATGATGGAGGAAATCCTCATCCTCATAGGCACCATCTTCCTTATCCAAGATGGAAACAACTTTTTTACCTTTAGTAGCCAAGAATTTGCTTGCAGTAGGGGCTTTGGCTAACCTAGCAAACCTTTGACCTCTAGAAGATAACAAGTTGTTTTTCTCTAGGGTTTGGACAAATTTTAGCTCACCTTCAACATTAAAAATATCGATAAGTCCCCCCTCTTCCACAATAGAGCTATTTTTCTTCATTTTTTCTTTTTCTAGTCTTGATAAGAAGATGGGCTTTCCTTTTGATAGGTGTGACAACCAAGGTTTCTAAAATCTCACTCTCCTTACGTTTTTTTGTAGAGGAAAGCAACTAGTTTTGACAGACTCTTTCCTCTTATCCAAGGTAATGATAAGAAGATCCTCCAATAGAGAAATGTTAGAATTATCACGGGTCCTAGAAGACTCATCTTATTCCCCCTATATTTGGTAACCAAGCTAGTGCCCCCTTTCAAAAAAATTGTGAAGGTACGAGGAGGCTCAATTTCTTGAGTCTTCACATTGCTTTTCCTAAGAATGGGATTTTCTAAGGAGCCATCGAGAGCCTGAATTTATAGAGGGATATAATTAAGCCCTAGTATAGGGGAGGATAAGCTCCATCTGCAATACACTTCTCAAGAAGGAAATAAAATAAAAAGGAAGATTTATCCTATAACCATGCCTAATATGGTTTAAAATAGGAAAGTGATAACCATGAATAGTTTGAAATCTCCTTTTCAAAGTAAAATAATTCATAATGTTGAGACTTACCAATGCCCATGGCACCAATAATTTTCTCTATTGTATCCATTATGGAATTTCACCTTCTTTCCCCCTTTTTCTAAGAAATCATCAATTAAATTTTCATTGTTTTCATTACTCCATTTCTAGATACGTAAACCATCAAATTGCACAGTAGTTGCTCTAGTGATTAATTATTAAATGCCTTGTAAGCTCACTCCCCTGGTAGTCACAACCCCCCGCTACCAAGAATTGATGAATTTGGAGGTCAATTTGTCATTGTGCCCTTTCATGGCCTTAAATAAATGGGAGCAACCCCTTTTTCAAATAGTTCCAATAGCTTGATATTCTACATCAATGCTTCACAAGAATGCACCTCGGTTATTTTTATTGAACCCCATCTTCTTCCTCTCTATTCTATTCTTACCAATCCCATAGTAAATTACATTTCTTTCCCTTATATTACAATAGATGGAATTGAAATAGAAAGAAACCCAATCAACAATAACAAGCTTGAAGGGCTACCACCTTTCTTCATAAAAGTTGGCTCTCTAATGTCCCATCATCAACCACTTGTCATAACCTCTCTCATTGAAAGTACCATTAACACCATTAATTAAAACCTCTTCTCCCATAGTATCTTTCTCATTATTACCTTTCACACAACTCCCATGAGACTCAACCTCACAAATGGGGGAAATAATTAATAATTTCCATATCAAACCTTGGGAGGAGATCAATAAGATCCAATTAGTAAAATATATATTTTCCTTTAACTTCTTCATTATGAATATAATCCATCATGGTTTTTTTCTTTCCACCTTATACAAATTTTTGCATTCCTTCTAGGTAAAGGCCACATCACCCTTCAACCCTAAATAGGACAAACATAAAATCAACTTACTTGGACGCATTCAAATTTTGTCTTTCATTTGACACTATCTCCTTCACTTTTCTTAGGATATTAGAATACAATCAATAATTCCAATCATGACAATTCATCCCTTCATTGGAAACAAAATTTGTAGCTAAGTTACCTTCACTATAAATATGATTAATTTTAATTTGAAAAAAACCACATAAGAATTCTTCTATAGTAATCCATCATATTTCTTATCTTCCAAGGATATATCATATTACCTTTCAAGATTTGAATCATCATTTTTTGAATCTCCTTCAATCTCTACATTATGGAAAACCTTAGACTCCTTCATTTTTATTAAACCCCACTAGATAGTTGTGGTGTTGAAAAATGGATCGAAGGCTAATGCTAACCTAAATCACACTTTTCAACATTTTGACATTTTGGGGACACAAAAATGATCAAAAGAGATCACTTGGCTACTATCCTTAAGGAAGAGCCAAAATGGCTTATCAAGGTTTTGGTACCCTTTGGGATTTTTTGTGAGGGATGAAATGATGTGATGTGTGATTTGTGTGTGAAACTAGGTCAAATGTGAAAATACAACAAATTGTCACTAATTTAGAAAAAAATATAGCTTAAGAACAAAAACTAAAAGAAAAGGACCGGAGAGAAAAAACTAAGTAACCTAGCATTAAAATATGGTATCAAACTATCTAGATAGAGGTGAGGGCATCCTTAATTGAAAATAAAGGTTTTTTGAGTTTCAAGACCTACATAGGAGCATCACAATCCAAAATAACTAAGTGTCTACATTGTTCAGTCATTGGATTTTCAGTGTTCCTTCTACCATCATGCCTTCTCTATTAGCACCAACTCCCCACTCATACACTTTTAAATATGTTGAGTAAGTTGTTTTCCAATATTTGAGGTAGTCATTGTTTTCTTTTCCTCCCTATCATCTCCTTAGTCCCTCATATTCTTGAAGTATGAAGCCGAATTTCCTAAGTACTCAGTATTTTAGAATTTTGAGCCATCATATTATTCCTTTTCTTCATCTATTTTTGGAATTCTTCTCTCTATCTTCTCAATATCCAAAACCCTACCAAGGTCTTCATAAAATGCCTAATTCTATATCCCATTGGAGTTTCAACGATATTATTCCCTTAATACCATTTTGGAATATTATATGAGTCCTTCCCAACTATCTATCCCAACTCATTTCTTCTTCTCATTAAAAAATCCTTCTAAATCCTTAAGGAGTCAAATTTTTTTCTTTCCCTTTTCCCTCATCCCTTCTTGGGATTAATTAGGGCTTTCCCCAATAGCTTCTTTGTTCCTATTATCAAATTTTTGCAATATCTCTTTCTCCCACTCTAAAGGTAGATGTTATGATGGATTTATCAAGGTTGATGTCCAATGTCTCAATTCCTTGTCATATTTTTAGAGATAAATATGTTGATTTCTTGGTCCTATTGACTTGCAAAATAAGGGAGTCCCAATTCACAATGCTTGACATAATTCTTTGTCGAGGGATTGATGGTTTTCATACTTCTCTCCTTGGTTCGATGGTAGATGGTAGCCTAGTTTCCTAATCTTTAGCATCTCTCTTTGCTTCATTAGGTGTCCACGAATTTTAATGCTTCATCATTCAAAGGTACAATAAAGTATGAGGAAAGTATTTTAAAGGCTGTAAACATCCTATTCGCCCGCTCCTTCACCTACTCCACTAACTTACATTAATGGTGCCATTTTTCCTAGCTACTAGAAATAAATTAAGATGTTCTCCATAGATCTAAAGTGTCCATTTTTGGTGGGAATCATCCTCGGGTGGGAAAAGAGGTGTCAAAATTTTCTAGTGTTTCAACCATTAAATTTAGTTGGAGTGTAGAGAAAGTTGTCAAATATCCAAAGGGTACCATGGAAAAATGTGTTTCAAAGATAACAAATCAAAAATAATAAGTACATGTTCAAGGTATTTAAAAAATTCCCTTCAACATAGTTAATAATGTGTTTGTAAATTTTGTTAGAGAATCTGGTATCATTCTAAAAAAATTACAAAACATATTAATAATCTTTCATGATCTAGATATGAGTGCAATTTGGTGTTGGGTAACTGAGTATGTTGTGTCTATAATATTTTCATTGATGCAATTTTATGCATAGATTAATATTTTAATATTTTCCTTCCATTTCTTTCTTCCTTGTCAATGTGACTCTGATACCTAATGTGATGCAGAGTGGATCAACCAAGATGTGATTTTGACACAACTTCTCTCAAATATGCCAACAAAGACACCAGACCTCACTTGACTCCACAAAGTATCCCAACTACTAACATGGAATCTGTTAGATCAAACATGATCAAAGGATGGAAATAGAAATGAGACACTTTGAACTTACCAAGTCAAGCCCACACATCCCATTTTTATGCTTGAGAACACCCAACTACTCAGCAAAACAACACTAGGCCTATTTCCCTTGCAACCCTGTCAATTAGGACACTCAGTATAAAACCCCTATAAAGACAAGAACCAGACAAGTGGACCCTGATTTAGAATCCTCAAAAAAACCACTACAAATCTGCAACGCTTTAGGGTATGGAATTTACTTGCACAAGCACAAAGGATCAGTTTTGTAACGCTACAAGGAAGCATATTTGACTATTCCAAACAAGAACCAGGTTATCTAGGCGTACCCCAACTCCCCTAAGCCAATAATATGGTTATCACAGCAATAAAACAAACATTTCAACCCCTTTTAGGAATTATACCACAAATTTCACTCACAAATCCATAAACTCAGACTTTTGCACCACAATTAGGCTTGTCACATGAGGATGCCAAGCCTAGAATCTCCAAAAAGTCACTTCAAATCCTCTATCGTTATCCAAGACAATTTATAAACTAAAATAAATGACACAATCTTCCATTCCACCATGAATTAAGCTTTTACCAAGAAGGAATGGCAAGTTGCATGCATTTTTGTGATCAAAACCCTGGTTTTGAGGGTTTTTGGCCAGTTTCAACAAATTGGTAAGAACTCCTCCAATCCTTTATGGTTTTGCACTAGAACACCATAAAAATTAAGCCAAATTAGTCCTTTTTCAATCCATATCATCTTTGGCAGCCTAAAAGAATGCTACAGGCCGTACCAAGTACGGGATCAACAAATTTACATAGAAAATTAGAGAAAAATAGAGTTATTTGCATTCAATCTTCTTTCCAACATAACAATCAATCTTGCCTCAACCAAGAGGGGCCTATTTAATCATTTAAAACCTCCTCCTAGTGTCCTTCAATTGTATTTTGAATTAGAGGGCCATTGGGAACTAA
>CM021104.1:40556615-40579289 GCA_007115665.2 Sequoiadendron giganteum | reverse complement strand
GCCATCTCTTCAACATGTGGATTCTCTTCCTCATCACCTTCTACCTCTTCCTCTAAGGTACCTTCTTCATCAGTAGCCACTCTTCTCCTTTCTTTGGCTTCTAACGATTCTACCTTCTCTTTCAGGGCCTTCAACTCCTTTGCAACCACAAACCCACCTTTTGGAGGAATTTTTCTCCACTCTCTCCTTACTCACAATCCTTTTGCAACTCTCCACAATCAAACCTTGCTCTGATACCACTTTGATGCAAAGTAGATCAACCAAGACGCGACTTTGACACAACTTCTCTCAAATATGCCCACTAAGACACCAAATCTCACTTGAATCCACATAGTAACCCAACTACTAACATGGAATCTTTTAGATCAAACATGATCAGAGGATGGAAATGGAAATGAGACACTCTGAACTTACCAAGTCAAGCCCACACATCCTATTTTTATTCTTGAGAACACCCAACTACTCAACAAAACAACACTAGGCTTATTTCCCTTGTAGCCCTGTCAATTAGGACAGTCAGTATACAACCCCTATAAAGACAAGAACCAAAAAAGTAGCACCTAATTTAGACTCCTCAAAGAAACCACTACAAACACTCAAAGCTTTAAGGTATGACATTTACCTGCATAAGCACAAAGGATCAGTTTTGTAATGCTACAAGGGCACTTATTTGAATATTCCAAACAAGAACTAGGTTATCTAGGCACACCTCAACTTCCTTAAGCCAAGAATATGGTTCTCACAACACCAACACACACATTTCAACCCCTTTTAGGCATTCTACACCATAAATTTCACTCACAAATCCACAAACTCAGAATTTTGCACCACAATTAGGTTTGTCACATGAGGATGCCAAGCCTAGAATATCCACAAAGTCACTCCAAACCCTCTGCCATTCTCCAAGACCATTTATACCCTAAAATAAATAATGTGCTTTGGCATTCCACTAAGAATTAAGCTTTGACCAAGAAGGAATGGCGAGTTGCATGCATTTTTGTGATCAAAACCCTGGTTTTGAGGGTTTTTGACCAATTTCAGAAAATCAGTAAGAACTCCTCCAATCCTTTATGGTTTTGCACCAGACCACTGCTAAAATGAAGCCAACTCAGTCCTCTTTCAATCCATATCAGCCTTGGCAACCTATAAGAATGCTACAGGCCATACCAAGTGCGAGATCAACAAGCTTACACAAAAAATTAGAGAAAAATAGAGTTCTTTGCATTCAATCTTCTTTACAACTTAACAATCAACCTTGAATCCGATAAGAGAGGCCTATTTAATAATTTCCAACCTCCTCCCAATGTAACTCAACTATATTTTTAATTAGAGGGCCATTGAAAACTAACAAAATCCATTTTAACCAACAAGTTGCCTAGTTAAGACAACTTAACACTGGACCCAAGAACTCGACTTCACTACAAAATCAAAAAGATTTAAAGACACCTCAAAACATATTAAGATCATCAAGATGACTCCCCTCTATTACCTGGTTACATTATGACACCTTGATTCTTTACTTGGCCTAGATGCACCAAGTTTACATGGTGAGGAGGATACCTAGTTCAACCATTGAAAACCCATTACAATGAATGAAAAATCATTCCAAACCACTGAGAATGGTCCTTTGGACCTTATTACACCACACATAACTTGAAAGACAAAAAAAGATTCACCAAAGCCTCATGGAGGCATGTAGACCCCAAGGTGGCCCTGCACCATAATGATAGGCATCAATCTAGGGATATTTCAACCCATTATCAAAATAAAAATGTTTACCATTAATATGGGACTAAGTGTAGTCCTTTACATCATAATCTTGCATCACAATTAGAGATTCATCTTCAATAGGATTCAAAATGATTCATTTTATGTGGGTTATGATTGAAAATTAGCATCATCTATATAGGGGTTTTGAAATAGATAGTTGTTCTTGGTTTAGTGACATTCTTTCATGTTGAGTTAGCATGTTGGATTTAGTTTTCATTGATTTGTAATAGTTAATTTTGTTTAAATTTAATACCTATTAAGGTATACCCCTAGGAATACCCTCCCAAGTCTAAACCGATCTTAAATTCTAGGAGAGGAAACCCACTTTTGTAGAGTTGACCTTAAACCATCCATTCAATTTTTGATGGAAAAAATTTCACACACTCAATGACTACCCTAGCCTGGTGGGTGAGATTATTTTCTAAGAAGTGGAACAACAATTTTGGGACCCAACATGATGTAATTTTCTTTAAAAAAAAATTGGACTCAAGGGAGAGATCAATAATTTTTACTCTAGAAAACCCTCCTACTAGCTCTTGCTTGTGGAATTTTATAATAAAATGTAGATACATTTTAAATAGAAAGATTTTTGGGTAATCCATAATGTTAAAAAGGGTATTTTATATTTTGACTCAAGGAATGGGCAAGATGCCTTTCACCAAAGACTTGACCTACAAGAAGCTAAAAATTTATTACTCTTAGAATGGGGACCTAAAGTTGAAAACTACTTTACTATCTATTGGGAGAATGAGTACCCTTTTTTTTAGTTGAAGGATTTTCAATTTATTCCCCTTTCCAAACAGCTAGTTTGCTCATACTTTAAGCTATTTTTTCACAAATACAAGTATTTTATTCTCATTGATATGATGAACTTTGTTGATCAATGTCCTATTTATCATTATATTATGTGAAATTAGGATATCTAAGTCAACTATATTCTCAATTCATTCCAAAGTACCCCACTCACTTATGTTGGGATAAATCTTGCTTACCCAAAGTAGGGGAATTTGAATGGATAGAACTTAAAATAGGATTTTTGATAAGGGAAAGACTAGAGAAAATTTGTATTCTTTCAAATTTTCTATGCCATCTTTGCAACAAGGAGAAGGAAACCCTTGATCATTTGCTCCTCCAATGTAACTTCTCAAGTAGATGTTATGCTAGTTCGCTTTTGATCATTTGATGGCTTCTAGTCATCACTTCTCAAGTAACCTCTTGGTGTGTGTTTATGCTACATCTCTATTGTATTGGCATAATATTGATTATGTTTTTTGAGATGTTGATCCATTTGGAATTAACAAACCATTTATTTCTAACATCTTGATTGGTTTTATAGGCAGCCCACGATCGGACAACTCCCTCCATTTCTCCCACACCTATTATCTATACCATTTTCCTCACTTCATCTCATGCGTGGTGTTCTTTCTTACTCTCTTTAGTACCTATGCATTTATAACACTATTTATCCATTGGCCTTACCTTTTTCTTTGCAAGAATCCTCTTCCATTTGGTTCTAGTTAATATGATTGTCCTTCTTTTAAATGACAAAGTAAAAACCTCCCATCTCATTGGAACCATAAATATCTTCACCCCTTCGATAGTAAAAAACTAGGGAAAGTGTGTGTGCTTCCCTGCACCTTGGTCAAAGACACAATCCAAGAAAGCATTGGTAATCATTGATGAAGATATCAACTACTATGATAGAAACCTTAGTGCAGTTGACATTTGTGGTATCTACTCTACACTCTAGCTACAAAATTATCTCCTTAGTCTTGCTATGAGGTTGGCTCTCCTAATGAATTCTTCTCAAGTAGCCCTTTCCATCCTAAAGCTGATCCGAGAAGATCTTGAAGATGTCTTTCTGTCAAAAATTGAAGAAAGTCTTGAAACCCTTCACTTGCTAATCGCTCATGTAACTAATAAAACTCATAGCTATATACACTCTCTTCAATCTATTTCTCTGGATATTGTTAGCTCTAGTAGGAATTGTGATGGTTACATAATACGCTTCTTCGGTATTCTATCTTCTCTGTAATTTATGAATGTTTTGGCCTGGACTATGTTGGTCTCTATTGTTATCACTCTATTTTTTCTGCTATATTGGTAGTTTTGGGGGGGTATGCTCACTATTAGACCTTTTGCAAGTTTCCTTTTGTTTCTTTTGATGATCAGGACATTCAAAGTTGGTTCTATTTTCAGTTTCTTCGAGATGCTCATACTTGAATGTATTTCCAATTCCTTCTTTTTAGTATATAGGTGATCACTGATCACCATTTATCGAACCAAAAAAATCAAATTATTTTTTATTTGTTGCCTATGATTTCCTTTAAGTTTGTCACAAATGTTTATTAATTACAGTTCTTTTCAAAGCTGGTAACATGCAACCATAAACGACGTTGATCCAGACAATGAAAATTTAAATTATAGATTTTGGTTACATCACCCTTTCTCGGAATACACACCTGCTTTCACAGGAAAATGGCAACAAATATATATTTTTGAATAGAAAACTTTCTCAAATCTGTCATCACAATCAATTATTTTGTTTGTTTTATCAACAACAACAGATTACCGAAAATGGGATAGCCATTTTATCACTCTTCAGATTTCTTAGAAACTAATCTTCCTCTCTGATATTTTGTTTTGTTTATAAGTGTTTGTTGGGACGTATTCACACCACTATTATGTCTCACCTGAAATATTTTATTACACAGATTATGATGTAATATAAACACCACCTTTGATGGAAATATAAATACATATGTATGAGTCACAAAAGAAAGGTAGAAAATGGCAGACATGTTACAACTGCATGGAATTCTCCAGTTTTAACTCTCATGATAACCATTTGCTTAAAAAAGAATCGATTACAACAATTCTTGGGCATTGTGCTATGACATGTTATCAGATGGGTCATATTGGATTTTAGGAGAAAATAAGGGAAGAAATGAAGTGGCATGCATATGGGTTTTTGGTTAAAGGACACTCTACTAACTTGGTGTCATGTGTCTGCCATGCTATTGTAATGTTGATGTCACCTTCAGTATTCCTCCTTTTCTAAATTGGAGATATCATCACTAGTTTATAAAGTAATAAAAGAGGGAAGCTTACTTGCTTATAATGTACCAGTCTCTTATATTGCATTCCTTCAATATATTGGGATTTTTTAAAATCTTATGCATTTAGTTTGCCATAATATTTTATTAGAAAAATCTTTTTAGAAAACTATGTTTCAAAATTTAGTTAATATTACTTAGGTCACTAAAAGAGGTTAGATTGAACATTGTTCAGAACTTAAACAAGGTTCTTTCTATTTTGTTATATTAAAAGCTTGATCATGTGAATCCATCCTCATACATGAAATTTGGTATGTCCTTATTTCTTTACTTGTATTTACTCATTGGAACCATAATTTTATCATGGGGTGCTACCACAATAATGGGTTACACTTTCTGGGACATCTTGATTTTTGCCTAAAATCACATATTTTTTTAGTTTGACATAATATTTTATTGGAAAAATATGTTTCAAAACTTAGTTAATATCACTTGGGTCCCTAAAGGAGGTTAGATTGAACATTGTTTAGAACTTAACCAAGGTTCTTTTGATTTTTTTATATTGAAGGCTTGATCATGTGAATCCATCCTCATACATGAAACTTGGTATGTCCTTATTTCTTTACTTGTATTTTCTCCTTGGAACCATACTTCTATCATTTCAAACCAATAAGCCTTCAACATCCTATTGTATTGAATTTCTAGTGTTGCCCTTTCCTTGTCATCCCTAGATATTCTTATTGAAGATGTCTTATGTAAAATCAATAATCTCCCAAGATACCATTGGATTGAATTTGTAGTGTTGGAGCTTAAATTTTTTAATGTCAAAATTAATAAGCTCTTAAGATCTTAAGGAATCCATAAATATTTTGATTGATGGCATGTGGTATCTTCAACATATGTTCTACATGAACCTACTCAATATTTATTATCAATGTCAACATTTTAATCCATAATTAGATATTGCCCACTTTCTACCTCTAAATCCAATCCATCATTAATTTATTTGATTTATTTACCTTTGATGAAAAAGGATGAAGGATAGGCCATGGATGATGATTAAAAGGCTAGTTGTAATTTTTTCAAAACATGCCATATCCCCAATGCCACTAGAGATTCACTAAGAAAATATTCAACTTCCAACTTTATTCCTAGTACTCAATCCTTTGGTAATGCTAAGGAATTAGTGCCAATTCAGCCACTTCAAGAGGCCACTCTATAAACTTCTATACAAATTAGAAAAATTTGGTACTCAAGAATATTACTTATAGCTATTTTTATTTCTTCACATGATTTGGGTTCCAATAAGAAAAATAAATTTCAAGCAACTTCTTCTCATGAGATTTATAATAGACATTGTCATATACCATCTCACATCTTGGAGGAAGTAGAGTATGTGCTAGGCAAGTGATAGTCATTTCAACTTAGTGATTTTATATCAAGCAATTAGAGTTAGTTTGTGTTAAATAGTTACTATACTATTCAAGGGTTAGAATCCAAAAATATACCCTCATAATATCATGTTTTATGATTTATTTTTCATGGAAGCTGAAGGTTTCATCAAATTCACTTCACAAATATATATTCTAGTGCAATACTCTAGATATTGATATATATAAATTAAAATTATCTATTTGTAGTTGATCAATTATTTGGTGATTTTCCTATAACTATTTTTGCATATGTTATGGCATGAAATTACACCCTTTTGCAATTTGTTATAACATTAACCTTTACTTTAGCTTAATAAAATGATAATACATAAACCTTCCTTCCTAGGCTTCATTTTCATCCTTTCCTTGTCATTTTTTTTCTGTGGGGGAATTCTTGTTTCAAACACTTTTGCATTGTGCAAACATCCACACGCCACACAAATATCCTAACAAGATTCCTGCTACTATGGCCACTGGGACATTACATTGTTGCTTGCCTATGAAGTGTAACACCTCTATAGTCACAAGCACACCCAAGAATGACTCTTTGACATGAAATTTGACCATTTTATTCCCTTCCCTTCTTGTTCTATCTCATTCTTGTAATTCTACTCCATTATACTAACTTCTTGAACTTCACTCTCACATTCTCTTCGATCTATCTCCCTTCTTGCAGCTTTGCACCAATTCTTATTACAGTTTCGAGCTTTCTACATCACACTCTTGTATGAATGTCTCATGTCTTCGAAGCTCATTGGAAGGAGGATAAACTTTATTCTCTTAGCATCATCATTCTTATTTCTTAGAATACTTGTTATCTTGCATGTTCTACATCTTATCTTATCATTCTTTACCTATTTTTCTATATCATTGTCTATTCGACTATCTATGGAGGTGGAAACACCACATCGAGGGTTTGACTAAGGCAAGCCCCAAAAAATAGCCTAAATTTTTTCCCATTTTTCATGTGTGTAGGTTTTGTCCATGAGGAGCTTGTGGGAGGTTGGGCGTATCGTAAGTTAGTACCTTTTCTTCAACTACTTGTCATTTTTCGTAGTAGTTAGTTTTCTTGTCATTTAAGTATTCTTCTTGTTGCACTTCTTTACATTACTAAAACAATTGTTAACATTAATTAAAACACCTTGGAAATTGAGTGTCTTAGACTTAGGTTCTAGGACCCATTCACCCAAGAGCGAATAGGTCCCCTTTAAGTCCTAGGACCCAATTTTTAATATGTTTTTGGTGACATTTTAATTAATCAAATTCCTATTTCAATTGTCAGCTTTTGAAATCTTTTTTTTTTTTTTGGAAATTATATAAACACCTATAAATTTGTAGTTATTGTATCAATTCAAAACATCTAGCATTAAGAAAAATTTCACAAGAGAAAAATATTGTAAAGAGAACTGAAGAGTAGATTTATCAATCATCTACAATAGCAATCAAGATCATATCATCATGTCAAAGTTCAAGTGTGTTCATGTTCATGTTTTAGAGCTAACATTGTGATGTAGGTTTCAAGAATTCAAGCATCAAATCAACTAGTCAATCAAGCCAATTCATGCAAGATCCAAGTCTTAGAGTGATGTATTAACTTCAATCCTATAAGGGAAGCCATTAAGAGTTTGGTGAGTTGTAACGATAATTTTTTCATTCATCAATTCCTTCATTACATCAATTATTTCTTTATCAAGGTTTAATTACCAACATGGGGTTTGACTCAGGAAAACCCCCATTCACCCAAAAACAAAAAATATTCTTCACTCTTTGTATGTCCAAATTTGTAGGTGAAGAATGATTGAAAATGGATCAAAAGAGCAATTTTTCAAAGTTATAAAATTTTTCATCATTGTTGTAAAGCCATAGAAACTCACCTACAGGTTTTATTTCCAACTTTTTGACAGTCAAACCTAGAGGAATCAAAAGCTTAGATTTAGAATTAGAGGACTACAAAAAGTATTTTTGAACCCATTCACCCCAAGGAAAACCAATCCTGCTATAGAACCTAAACCCTGCTTTTTGGCACATGTGCACACCATTCTTCCCTTCTCAGATTTGCTTGAAAATTGTCATTTCTATTTCTATTATCATAGAATTTTTCATTTCAAGTATCAGGTCATATAGTTTAGTTAGTTTACACATTTAAAATCATCTCCCAATATAGTAGACCAGTCATTTTTTTCATAAGAAAGAAGAGTCCCAAGAGATCCAAAATAGGGTTAAATCACCTCAAGGTTGAAAGTCATTCCTATCCCTTAGTGATCTCCTCTCTTTCTAATGAAATTAGGGAAAGAGTGAGTATGTTTGAACCTTTGGATCACATACCTTTTAATCATTCCATATTGAACAAAAACATATCATCTCTCTCTCCAACCTTTTTTTCTATGTTTAATTTTGGTGAAGATGACATTGTACATCATAAATTATGATTTGGAAGTCTCTAAAACCCTAGATCTAATACTTTCATTATTTTTCTTGCATCTCATTTAGGGTTTCAAAATTGCATCTTTGGATCATTTAAATTCATAAAAATCCAAAAATATTTCATAAATATTGCATAGATCTTTTATATTAGTTGTATTAAGGGTGTCTTTTAGTCATTAAGATTAGAAAATTTAGTCAAAATTGCATCTCAAAAGTTATCATTTTTTTCACTTTTTTTCATCAAATTACATTTGAATTTAGTCATCAAATTTTGAAAATCTGTAATTGAAAGAATCTGTTTGCAACTTGAAACACAAAATTTGAACATTAACTTAGAAAATAAAAATATAATTTTTCAAATCCCTATACAAAGACCCATTCGTCCTTTGGTGAACTTTTCCTTATATAGGTCATTTTCCATATTTTTAGCATAAATTTGTCTCTGTCTTCTTTATTACTTGTTGTTTGCAGATCTCAGTTTTAGTTCTATAAATTGTTGTTTTTTTTAGTTGTTTGTATTCAAGTAAACTAATCAAAACAAGTGCATTGTTTAAAAGTAAAATTTGCAATCAAATGACATCATTTCTAGGTTTTTGCATTCTGAAATCAGTAAATCAATATGCTTGATCTAAAAATTGTAATATATTTTCTTGTGTTTTCTCTTTTTGGATACACTTTGGTTTAGTGAAACTTGTATGAGTATTACAACATGGTGCCCTATTTTCAATACTTTATTGAGCTATATTTTGAGACTCATAGCATCCCATGCTGACACATCCACTATGGATCCTGGGTTTTCCAACTCTTTCACTTATAGTGTTGACATCAGTCAACCCATGTTGGAATCTATCCCTGAAATCACATGTCCCATGACTTCCAATATTACTGATGACCCTCAAGGGAAGCTAAAATAAATGGATGAATCCTTATAAATATTATAAGACTTTGTGAGTTTTGAATAAAATTTCAGTACTGTAGTTCCTATCATAGATAACGAGGACAATTCTTGATACTAAACAAGGATTAGAGATTGTGTGTAGCCAAGCCCACATCATTGATAATTGTGTTCTTACATTGAATAGTTGTGATAAAAATTTCAGATACACTCAAAGTCAAGGTGGAAATATAATCCCCCCCCCCTCAATAAAAACCTCTATTCCTACATACACTAATTCAATTGTTACTACAACAAGGCAACCAACTAGCAACATCAATCCAACTTTAGGTATCTCCACTGGGAATTCTTATAGCTTTGTGAATTCAAACATCATATATCCTAACCACTCACCTCTCACAAAATTTAAATTCACTTGTCCTCCCAATACATATACACCCTCACCATATTCACCTCCATCTCAAAAAACAACCAATGATGTCGTCTTCAACCAAATTTTGCAAAATGTTTCATCCCTCCAAGAAAATATTTTTACATTAAATGAAAATAAAAATGGCCAGCCTTCAAAATATGTCAAATGAAACCCATTATCATTGGAAATATTGAGAGCACAAATTCCATAGGGAATAGAGATTCCTAGATTTGAGAAATACGGTGGTAAAGGAGATCCTAGTAACCATGTCTCAGCATACATAACCTTATGTAGTGACTTCATTTTTTAAGACAAGCTCTTGGCTAAGATTTTTCCTAGTTCCTTGAAAGATACCGCCTTTGAATGGTTTTTCTTCTTATTGAATAACTCAATTTTTTCATTCAATGATCTTGTTGATGCCTTAATCATTTCTAAGTTCACATTGGTCCCAAGATGGGCTTACCCGATTTAATGCAATGTAAACAAAAGGATGATGAAAAGGTCACTAATTTCATAGCACCTTATCAATTTATTTACTCAAAAATCAACATTAATATTCTCCATACCGATCTTCAAAGAATGTTCATTGAGAACTTACACAAAAATATTCAAGATAAGCTTGGTATGATGAAATTCCCCTCCTTCACCCACTTGTGCACAACTCTCTGCGACTATCAAAATTTGGTTAGTCATTACGAACCAAAGACTTCTTCCAACTATCCTAAATAATATGAATCCATTCCTCATAATAGTTTCCAACCATTCAAGAAACACAATAAGAGCTTTATACAAATAAATACACCTCCAAAAAATTAATGTGTTGAGTCTCAAGTGGCTGCTATATAAACAAAAAATCCATATCAATATCGGGAAAAGATAGAAAATTTACCCCATTACCCGATACCCTTCATTCTATTATGTTGCAACTCTTGGGTAAGAACCTAATCACCTTACCTCCCATTAGATATGTTGATACCACCAAGCCTTTACCTACGAACCATAATCCCAATTCCTTTTGTCAATATGACCAACAAGTTGGACATGATACAAAAATATTTAAACGTCTTAAACATATAGTGAAAGACCTCATTGATTGTAATCACATGTAGTTGAGTGGTGTTAATGATCAAGGAAATAAGTATGTTGCCCTTCCAAACCAAAATTTTCAAATCTTTACTATTCCCATGCCAAACCATACATCTCATTTGTAAAAGCTATACCAAGAATGATGTGATGAATGTTGACAACATGCATAATATAATTGGTGACAATAAGAGTGATAATGAATATGATATAGATTCTATGATTGGATTCATTGATGTTCAACCTCGTAAGGGCCAAACTAAATTATCTCTTGACATTGATTTCTCACAAAATGACATAGTTAAAGATGCACCCTATGGTCCTCTTTACATAGCTAGAAGGATCAATGACAAGACTAATACTGTGATATTAATTGATCCCGTATGTGTAGAGAATGTGATCATTGAGTAATTCTTGTTTGTGCATGAACTTCACCAAGATTCTTATGAAAAATAAAAAGAATGGATCAAAACACATGATGTTTTTTCTTTCCCTACGATGGGTTTGATCACTCTTCCCTTAAAATTTGGACTGAAACAATTAGATGTCTCATTCTCCATCATCCCATCATCAAACCAATTCCATGTGAAGTTAGGCTACCCATGGATACACTTCATGGATTTCATCCCATCGGTTATTTATAAATGCTTGAAATTCCATTTGGCAATGGAATTTTGACTATACATCATAGAGGGTTTAATCTTGTGTCTTCCTGTGGAAAATTTTCATTGCATTTATTTTGGCTTGAACCTATGGAACCTATTAAAGCTCGTGAGGAATTATTTTTCAAATCTTACCAAAATTTCAAAGAAAAGTGCATAGTAGAATTATCTCTTAGCAATATTATTGAGTCCATGAATGCTCTGCCTTCCTAACCTATCATGGATGTGTTGAAATTAAAAAGACAATTGAGAGGGGGGTGAATCAGTTGTATCAAATTATTTAATCAATTCCACTTTATCTTCATTATGTTATTATGTGTGAACATGAAATGCAAATAACATAAAGCAAACACCTGGGATACCAGATTTACATGGAAAACCCAATGAGGGAAAAACCACGATGAGGATTAACTAACAATATAGTAGTAATGCAATACAAGATACAAAGACTCATTGTCAGAGGGCTCACTACCCAGATACAAAGGCTCACTACCCAAATTAAGGGCTCACTCCCTTACGACTCACTATCCAAAAAGAGAGGCTCACTTCCTACAAAAAATTAAAAATAAATAGATAAAGATTCACCACTAGGAGTTCCACACACTTTGCAACTTGATCAGAAGATTGTAGATACAATAAAGTATTGTTACCTCTATTAGAACCTTAAATTTTCCATGAAAAAACCTAAGGTTTCCCCATTTGAATCTAAAATTTTCCTATCTTTCATAAAATGATTCATTTATTCCCTATCCATGAAGCCAAAACGGCTTATATATTCTACTATTTCCCTGGTTTTAAAACCCTATAGGCTTCCACCATTTACCGCTATACTGTGACCTTTTTCAAAGTGGCCTATGATATCACGATAGCAGTTAGGCATGGTCATGGTGATTGTCACCACTGTACTGCACACAATCTTGCAACCAACTGTGGTGGCATAGTAACAATCGGTGAACAAATAGCAAGTGACAACAACAGAGGGTGGTAGTCAAGATAATTTACCGCAGAACCACCAAGGGTTATGATGCAAATCGCGGTGATTGCAGTATACAGAAAGCAACAAAAGATGGTGAGGAAAAAGACAAGGCTGATGGTTTGAATAACAGTTATCGTGGTACTACCAGGGGTCTACACTAAGACTACGGTATCATGATACATGGAGATAATAGCAAAGCAATGGGCAGTGAACAGTCATTGCCACACCGTGCATAGTTAATTCATTGACCATGGTGAGATAATCGACGAAGAAAAGCATAAAATGTATACCGCCACACTGTGCATGGTTAAGCCACAGACTGTGGTGACTGTGGTGGCCAAGAGGAAGCAACAAAGTGACACTTAACGGACATGCCACGGTACCGCCAACGGTCAAGAAGCAGACTGTGGTAGTGCGGTAGGAGAAGAGAAGGCAATGAAAGTTGAATATCATAGTACCGTGAGGAGGCAATAGGTAGACAGTGGTAACATGGGTAACAATGAGAGCTAACAGTAAAAGATAATATTGCTATGTGGCTAGGAGTTAAAATAAATCCTGCAGTAAGGTGGTAAGCAATGGTGATAGTTATAACAGTTAGTGAGGGGCTGGTCACCACGTTACTACAGGAGGAAAGGTCAAAGCCCGTGGTATTACGGTAAACATAAAGGCATAAAGTGATAAAATATTAAGAGCGGATAAAGTATAAAGTGAAAAGTGAAGGCAAGAATGATAGAATGAAATATAAAAAGCAAACTATAGTTTAAATATTTTGATTTACTGATGAAGGAAATATAATCAAACATTTTTCTGTCACAGACTATAAACGACCATAATCAGAATATCAAGCACTTGCACAAGTAAAATGAAGGGTCACAACCCTTGGAATTTATTATATAAATACTTGTAAAAAACTCAGTTGTAAGGGAGAGGAATTAGAAGATAGATAGTAGGAAATATAATATTTTCAGAATGTTTGCATTCAAGAAGACCATGTTGCATGTATAAATTTTGAGGAAGATAACGAAAGACTATTGATTTGGTGGCTTCATTTTCGTATCAGTTGTTTTTTGGATTTCTACAATTATTTGATTGTCTCCAGTCTAATGTCTCTTGATTATTTAAGTTGAAATATCAAGTATATGTTCAATTTATCAGTAAAAATTTGTTGTATCTATGTGATTTGATTAATTGGTTTGTTTAAAGAAGAATTAAATTCCTTTCAACCAATTACAGTAATCTGGGAATTTTATTTGGATCATTAAGAAGAATCAAATAGTTAGGATTGGTATTCTGCCTCAAGTAGGGTCTGTCAATCACATTCTTGCATGTTTATACAAGTTATAAACTCATATTTGTATGCCAAACAACTAGAGAACTTGCTAGATAGAAACCACTCATATGAGGCTTTCATTTGAGTCTGTTTTACCCAACAAGGCAGTGGTCTTCCAAATTTCATCATTTAGTTTTATCCATTTTATTTAACATCTGTTAATTAAACATATAAGCTTCACCTTCATATTGCATACACCATTTATACAAAATTTTATCTGATATTGCATATACTATTTATACCAAACTTAGATCACATCTCTCCACTGTCAAATTGCCATTATGGATAGATTGGTCCAATAGGAAACATAATCCAAAATCTGCACCATTTACTTGGGTACACCCACCTAGGTCTAGTATATCCTTAAGAGTAGAAGGTTCAACTATATAGGTTGGCCTTGTTAGTTGGCCAATAGCATTGTGAGAGCTTGGCAAACTCTTGTGGTTCAAACTTGCATTTTCGAGACCCAAAAAATTGGTGACTCTGCTAGGGATTAACTTGAGAAAAGTCCGGTGGCAGGCAACCTTTCCATATAGAGTCATTGAAGAGAGATTCATAGTTAATAAATTTGAAAATTGACTCCGTTGGGTGAAATAATAAAAATTTTCTCACTTAAAAGAAAAAAAAGTGGGTGGCGACTCTGAATGAACAAGTGCATTGAGACTAATAAAATAAAATATAGATCGAAAAGAAATCATCCTAGAGCTCAGACTATCAGGATTACTCACAACATGTAGGGAAGAAGATCTTTGTTGAAAGATAATGATCAGGGCAAGAAAGTGTCTAATGACCGGGGTCCAGTAACTAAAAACAAAACATCAAAGCCCTTGGTGGAAACACATAATTCATATGATGCATTAACAAATGAAAACATCCCATCTAAAGAGCTTCACACTCCAAAGGAGAAGAGAAACCCTCTCTGGCAAATGAACCATGAGAGGGAGGATGAGTTCATGGTTGATTTTGAGGCTAAAGAAAGGAGAGAGTTTGAATATGAGCAGAGAACAACACTTTTTGAGGAGGGACTTGAATATGAAAAAGAATTGAAGAAAACCAAGAACTTATGACACAGAATGAGATAGATGCATAGTGGGAATGCATTAGGCAAGAAATAGAAAAATTAAGGATAAAATATGAGCAAAGGCTTCAAGAAATGAAAGAATTTGAGAGATTAAAGTTACCAAAGGCTCAGATTAAAACGCCAATAGCTAACTCACCTAAATATATGCCCCCTTATAAAAATACACTATGAGACCATCAAATTCCCCACAGGCCCACCGAAATCAGCCAAGGAACCAATGTGGACAAGAAAATGCTCCACCATGATATAAGGGTGTTCAACCACCTCCTTATCAACAACACGCACCCCCAAAAGGTCAACAACATGTGGAAAATAGTAATCCATTGTACCAGCATCAACATTACCAAAATCCTCCCCCATAATATACAACCATGATCAAGAAATTTGATTTGACCAGATTTCAGATATACCCTTACCCTCTGGACAACAATTGGAGAAACTTAGTCCCAAAATTTACAGAAAGTAGTGCACTCACAGCCGAGGAGCATCTGAGAAACTTTAAAGAATTTATTCAAGACCTGGATATGCAATATGAGGATGTATAAATGAGATTATTTATGATCTCATTGATCGAAGATGCCAGGGATTGGTTTAACAGTTTACCAACAACATTCATTGATTCTATTCATATATTTTATGAGTAGTTTCTCTAGCAATATGGGAATTAATGTGCATCATAGTTTTCTTTGCATGAGTTGGTAACTATCCAAAAGCATCAAAATGAGTCAGCTTATGAATTTAATCAGAGGTTTGCCAAACTACATAATAAGATACCTCGTGGGTCCAAGTTGGTTGATCTTGTTGCATTGAGCATCTAGTTGAAATCTTTTGATCCCAAGACATGATATGAGCTTAGGAACAAATACCCTAGGAATTTGGTTGAAGATCAAAAGATAGCACTCACAATTGATAATAACTGGAAGGCTGTAGGGATGATTTATAAATGTGAAAACCCTAGGGCTCCCCCATATTCTCCCCCAAATAGACAAGAAAATACATATAAGAATGAAAGACCAAGATTGCATGACATGCCTTATAATACAAACTAGAAGGATGGGAAGTCGATAAGTGATAGACCAAGAAATAAAGAAACACTGGATCCATTAAAAAGGAAAGGAGCATATATGGTGAATACGAGTCCCTGGTTCTCAGTTTTTTATGCACCACACTCCCCAGAGCATTGTGTTATATCTCAGTCAGCACCAGAAGAAGACTTAGTGGAAAATGATGGTGGTGAAGACCATAATATCTATTTAACTTCCCACACTCTTAAATCTTTGGGGCAGGAGTATTCATCTTTAGAGGAAGGAGGATATGAGTATGATGTCAATCATCAAAAATATAATATTCATATGGCAGAACAACAAGTCTTTTCTAACTATGAAGAAAGTCAAAATGAACAACATCTCCCTATTGCATCACTTCAAACTAACAGATGCAGTATAAGGAGACCGAGTGAGGAAGAGATCAAAATATTAACTGCTACAGCGGTAGAAGAAGCTAGAATTAAATATTGTCTAAGGAACACAACAATAAATGAGGGTGAAGGTGTCTCGAGAGGAATGTTTGTAAAAAATAAAAAGGTATCAAATGAAATATCAAAGAATACAAGTGATAAGCAATCTGACAAAAAAGAACATAAGTGTGCTCCTAAAAAATAAGATAAAGAAGTCCCCAAGGATAAAAAAAATCTAGGTCAAACATGCAAAGGGGAAAATGAGGAAAACAAAGGAGAATTGACAAAACCAAAGAAGGTGATCAAAACTGAAGGTACATCTTTTGATTTCATACAAACCTTATCTAAATTAAAAATATCTATCCCATTACTTGAAATGATGAAAATTAAAGAGTATAGGGAAGGTGCCATTCAATTGATCTCTAATGGGAATCAAAATATAAACCTTGAAAATAAGGAGGTCCCTGTGGTCACTAATAAGAGGAAGGAGATAAAATTTCTAGAAGCTTGCTTAATGAATACACCACAGATTGATCCATTTCTTACTACCCTACTCATAAATGGTAAATTGGTAAAAAATTGCATGATAGATTCAGGTTCTTCTAGGAATATTATTCTAGTAGGAGTAATGAAACAACTTGGTATGTGGATAGATATCGAGGGTGGTAAATTTTATGCCATGGATAGTAGGCCTGTCTCAGTTGTGGGGATTATGAAAAATATAGAAGTAAAATTAGCAGCATACCCACAGGCAACTTATAATATTGATATAACTGTGATTGATATGCCTCCTCAGTTTGGAATTCTTTTGTCAAGACAATGGACTACAACAGTTGGAGGTAATGTGCAATTTGATTTATCATATGCCACAATACCAGTTAATGGTGAAGAAGTAAAGTTGTATAGAGAACCGAGAATGAATCAAATTGTTGAGTGTGTTCCTCAAGAGAAACTTAATTGCTTCTGTGATATAGATTTGGGGAATTTTAGAGTAGAATTATCTCAGCCGTAATTAGTGAACAAAGACCCAATTGATAAACATATTTTTGAAAATCAGCGAGGTGTGTGGAAAATGTACTTTGATGGGGCATGCAGTCAAGAAGGTAATGGCACTGGGATAGTTTTCATATGACCTGAAGGTACAACATTTAAATATTCATTTTTGTTGGCTTTTGAATGTACAAATAATGTGGCAGAGTATCAAGCCTTGCTAATTGGTCTGAATAGGGCTGTCAAACATAATATTAAGTTGTTGTCTATCTTGGGTGATTTTGAGCTAGTTGTATCACAAGTCAGATTGAAATATACTGCAAAGAAAAAAAGGATGAAACAATATAGAAATGTTGTGTGGGATATAGTGGAACTGTTTGATGCATTTTTGATTGATTGGATAGATAGATCTGGAAATTTGATGGCTTATTTCTTGGCTAATGTAGCCTTAAAGAAAGATGATATCACTTTAGCAAGGGTATCTCATGTTGAATGCAAAACAAGACCTATTGTCCCTAAAAACATATATAGCTGGCAGTTTTTTAATGACGATACTAACCTTTTGAGGTTTCTTCATTATATAGACCAGTATGAAGCACATGAGATTGATTTTAGTGCTTTTGTGGAAGAAGTAGATGGCAAACATACTGTGCTTGGTAAGGAAGTTTTGTAGCTTAAAACCAACAAGATTCCCAAAGGGCTTGTGGCATTAGAGAGAGTGTATGATGGAAATGATCATTCTATCATGAAGCAGACACCTATTAAGAAAGAGCATATTGAAGAAATAAATCTAGCAACTGAATTGGCACCTAAAATGGTTTATATTGGAAAAAGATAAGCCCAACCATCAGAGGAATGTTGATTACATTGCTAAGAAATTACAAGCATGTGTTTGCTTGGTCTTATGAGGATTTGAAGGCATTTAGAGAGGATCTTTTTCAACATGAAATTCCATTGAAGCTAGACACAAAGCCATTCAGACAAAGGAAAAGGCCTATCAATCCAACTCTGGAACCTAAGATGCAAGAGGAATTGGAAAAGCTTAGAGATGGAGGTATCATCAAACCAATCAAACATTCAACATGGGTATCAAACCTAGTTCCTGTAAAAGAGAAGAACAAAGATATCAGACTATGTGTGGACTTCAAAAATTTAAATGCGGCATCCCTCAAAGATAATTACCCTCTACCTAACATGGAGGCTATACTGCATAAAGTAACAAGGTGTGAGCTATTATCTATGATGGATGGTTTCTTTGGTTATAATTAGGTTAAAGTCATAGAATCTAAGCAGTACAAAACAAATTTTACAACTCCATGGGGAACATATGTCTATGTAAGAATGCCATTTGGTCACAAATGCAGGAGCGACCTTTCAAAGGGCCATGGATGTGGCATTTGTAGATCTGATCAATGCTATAATGGTGGTATATCAAGATGATCTCACTGCTTATTCCAAAAGGGCAGAGAATCATGTGGGAGACTTGGAGAAGATCTTCATCAAAGCTTTGAAATATGGTATTAGTCTTAATCCTAGAAAATATCATTTTTCTGTCATAGAGGGTAAAACTTTGGGGCATATTGTGTCAAAGGATGGAATTAGGATAGATCCTGAAAGGGTAGATTCCATAGATAAAATTCCTATGCCCAAAACCATCAAAGCCATTCACTCATTTTTTGGCCAAATTAATTTTGTTAGGAGGTTTGTGTCCAATTTTTATGAGATTGTTAAACCTATATCTAAGATGTTGAAAAAAGGAGAAAAGTTGGACTGGACTGCTGAAGCTATGGATGCCTTCATATCTATAAAAAGAGCTATCAAAGAAGCCCCTATCTTAAAGTCCCCTGATTTTAGTAATCCACTTCAGATATTTTATTTTGCTTCATTTCACACCATAAAAGCTGTCATGTTGCAGAAAAATGATGAGGGTCATGAACAACCTATTTCCTTTTTCAGTAAGTCATTGCAGGCGTCAGAATTGAAATATGATATAATGGAAAAAGAAGCCTTTGCATTAGTAAAATCCATAAAAGATTTTAGACCATATCTTGTTGGAGCCAAAGTGATTGCTTATGTTCCTCATACAGTTGTTAAAGATATCTTGACACTGTCAAAAATAATAGGGAAGAGATGCAGGTGGATTAATAGAATTCAAGAATTTGATATGGAAATACAAATTACCAATTTGGTAAGAGGCCAACGTTTGGCCAAGTTAATGGCAGAAGAAAATATTGAAGCAAATCAAATTTTTAATGTAGAAGATGAAGGAAATGCGATTGCAAGTATTGAGCATACACCTTGGTACACAAACATCATGTATTACCTCATGAACATGAAGTGTCCTGAAGGATTTAATGATAACCAAAGAAGAACTTTAAAGCTACAAGCATCTAAATATGTATTCATAGAAGGAGATTTGTTTTGGAAAAATAGGGATGGAATGTTGTTGTTGTGTCTAGATGAGTCACAAGCTAAACATGTACTAAAATAAATGCATGAAGGGGTTTGTGGAGGCCATTATTCTACAAAGACAACTGCACATAAGATTCTCAGGGCAGGTTACTACTGGCCAAAAAAAATTAATGATTCTTTTTCATATGTAAGAAAGTGTGAAGCATGCCAGAAGTTTTCAGGCAAGATGAAATATCAGGGAGCTTTACCACTTAGACATGTGCAGGTTGAAGCCCATTTTCATCAATGGGGGATTGATTTTATTGGGGAGATACAAGAGAAATCAAGTGGAGGACATAAATGGATACTGGTAGTGACTGTCTACTTCACCAAATGGGTAGAAGCAAGCAACAAGTAAAGTTTTGATCAATTTTTTGATGGATAACATTATTACTAGGTTTGGTACACCATTAAGATTAATTATAGACAATGGGATGTGTTTCAGATCTGATGAGTTTAGAGTTTTTTCTAGTACACATGGTATTAGTATTTCTTATTCTGCCCCATATCACCCACAAGCTAATGGTTAGGCAAAATCCAGCAACAAGAGTCTTTTGAAAATCATAAGAAGAATGCTCGGTAAAAATAAAAAGTCTTGGGATTCAAAGTTAAGATTGGTTGTATGGGAATATAGGATTACTGTGAAAAAGGAAATTAGAAAATCTCCATATGAATTAGTGTATGGAACACAAGCTAGGATGAATTTACAAAATTTGTTTCCAGTTTACAAATTTATCCTTCAAGAAGATATAGATGTTCCAAAACCAATGGAGGAGAGAATGGAGAAATTGGCAGAGCTTGATGAAATAAGAAGAATAGCTCAAAAAAAAAATGTAAAGTTACAGCCGCAGATGAAATATTTGTTTGATAAAAAACCAAAAAATAGAAAATTTGAAGAAAACAATTTGGTACTGATGTGGAATGCAAGATGCCAAGAGAAAGGAAAACATGGGAAATTTGAAGCATTATGGTTGGGGCCCTTTTTTGTTGTTGGTAAAAGAGGAGAGGATTCATACTACTTGTAGGACATGTCTGGAGAGGAGCAGGAGTTGCCTGTACAATGGCAGTTCCTGAAACTTTTTTTCTCTTGAGGAGTTGCAAAGGGTTAAGAATTGCCAGTACATGGACAATTCTTATTTAAGCCCCTTCTAAATATTATTTTCCATGTACAGTATTTTAGGATTTTCGATTTCTCCATTTTACTCCATTTCTCATCTCTGCTCTAGTTCATTCCCTCCATCTACCATTGCTTTCATTTTTCATATCATTTACTTCATCTGCTCTACCAAAGAATTCTGGATTCTTGCACTGATTTTCCAAACCGCTTATCCCCAATAGGAGCCACTATTAGAACCTTAATATTTCCATGAAAAAACCTAAGGTTTCCCCATTTGAATCTAACATTTACCTATCTTTCATAAAATGATTCATTTATTCCCTATCCATGAAGCCAAAATGACTTATATATTCTACCATTTCCTTGGTTTTAAAACCCTATAGGCTTCCACTATTTACCACTATGCCATGACCTTTTTCAAAGTGGCCTATGGTATCAAGGTAGTGGTTAGGCATGGTCATGGTGATTGTCACCGTTGTACCACATGCAGTCTTCCAACCAATTACGGTGGCACAGTAACAATAGGTGAATAAATAGCAAGCAATGACAACAAAGGGTGGTGGTCAGGAAAATTTACCATAGAACCGCTAAGGGTTATGATGCAGACCGCGGTGATTGCAGTAAATAGTAAGCAACCGGAGATGGTGAGGACAAAGAAGATGCTGATGGTTTGCATAACAATTACCGTGGTATCGCCAGGGGTCTACACTGAGACTGCGGTATTGTGGTAGATGAAGATAACAACGAAGCAATGGGTAGTGAATAGTCACTACCACACCATGCACAGTAAATTCATTGACCACGGTGTTGTGGTGGCAGTGAGATAATCGGCGAAGCAAAGTAGAAAATATCTACCGCCACACCATGCGCGGTTAAACCACAGACCGTGGTGAGTGTAGTGGCCAAGAGGAAGCAACGAAGTGACACTTAACGGTCATGCCATGGTACTGCCGATGGTCAAGAAGCAGACCATGGTAGAGTGGTAGGAGAAGAGAAGGCAATGATAGTTGGATACCATGGTACCATGAGGAGGCAATAGGTAGACTGCAGTAATGCGGGTAATGATGAGAGCTAACAGTAAAAGATAATACCGCTATGCCGCTAGGAGTTAAAATGAAGCCTGAGGTAAGGTGGTAAGCAATGGTGATAACTGTAATAGTCAATGAGAGGCCAGTCACCGCGATACCACGAGAGGAAAGGTCAAAGCCCGTGGTATTTTGGTAAACATAAAGGCATAAAGTGCTAAAATATTAAGAGTGGATAAAGTATAGAGTGAAAAGTGAAGGCGAGAAAGATAGAATGAAATATAAAAAGCGAACTATAGTTTAAATATTTAGATTTACTAATGAAGGAAATATAATCAAATATTTTTCTTTCACGGACTATAAATGACCATAATCAAAATATCAAGCGGTTGCGCAAGGAAAATGAAGGGTCATGATCCTTGGAATTTATTATATAAATACTTGTAAAAAACTCAGTTGTAAGGGAGAGGAGTTAGAAGATAGATAGTAGGAAATATAATATTTTCAGAATGT